>BMAW01036728.1:18840-139995 GCA_019974015.1 Nephila pilipes
CACATTTGCGAATCCATACGAAAGAAAAGCCTTACGTTTGTGAAATATGCAACAAGGCATTCTATGGTGGTGGTGATTTAAAAAAACATTTCCGTGTTCATACCAAGGAATAGCTTCACTTTTGTGAAAATCATGAAAAAATATAGCAGTAAATTAGTAAGACTGGAAAGAGAATTAGTTTAATTTGGATCTTTTATATAGACATTGAAGGATTCTTGGACAAGAAATGTATATTCGTATTTTTAGATATGACATTTATGTTTTAGTACATATTTCTTTTGACTGTTGAACGAAACTTAATGAACAAGGGAATGTATTCCTTGAAGTTACTGAATTCTGACAGATTTTTCATTTGCATTATGTGTTATAATATCTTAATTTTAATCGAGTTTTAATTATTATGGACGTAATTTCTAAATAAATATTGTATATACTCATATTTGTGATTTTTTTATTTACTTAATTATTCTTTGAATATTATAACTTCAAGAAGTTCTAATGTTTTTAAATCTATGAGTGGAAATTCATTTCAATGAAAAATAATTTCCAAATTTTTAAATAATTTATAAAAGAAATCTACTTTTGATAAATTCTAATATATTTTATTTACATATGGGATATATTCACTAGGATACTGCAATCTAATTTTTTTTTCTATTCTATCTTATTTATCCTCATTTTGTAATTGAATATTATATTGTTCTTATGGTATTTTTCATTTAAATCATTATAAAATCTTCATACCTTATTTTTTCTTCAAAATTCCTTCTTTTAAGTGTTATAAATTTTATAAAATAATATGAAATTAAAATGGAAACACAAATAAAATAGAAGAGCAAATTTAAATTACTGAAATATATATATAATTTATACTTAGTTTCACTTAAAAATTATGCTTTCATTCCTTAAAATATCCGTATATTTTAATGAATATTTCATTTGAAAAATGTTTCAGAAATATAATCATAACTTTTCTTAGAAATATAATTATTTAATTTTTGAGATTTTAAATCACTTTTTTATATGTGGATGTCGGATAGAGTCCTAACAATTCACCAGTAGCCTGTCAAAGTTCAATATTAAAATCTTCAGACCTTCTTCATTTTGGTTTTGGAAACATGATTAGTTTATCTCTTTATAACTATATATGAATAAACACTACCAATTTATTAATTTACTATTAGCAATGTTTTTCTTAGAACTAGACTTAATCTAATTAACGAGTTAAAGTTATTCTAGTTAATTACTTATCATACAGATTGATTTTACTGCAGTGTTGAGGTTAAAGCTATGTTTTTTCTTTCATAGTACCTTATCTTGTAATTTTTTTGGTTATATATAGCTCTAATTTATCAACTCTTATTGGTTTTAGTTTTCATATAATTTGGGAAATAAAATTAAATTCTTAAGCCATTGCATATCTCAAGATAAATAACAAAAATGATCTAATTAATAATGTTTAATATCTAATTAATAATATATATATATAAAATCTATTCTGCATGTATTTAATTTCTTTTATTAATAGAGTTATTAATATAAGACTACTTGATCCCCCAAAATAAAATCTTACAAACAAATTATACTTAGTCTTCATACATTCTATTTTATCAGAACTCGGATTAAATTTCAGTGAGTGAAGAATTTTTTTACTCACGTCGCTTTGAGTAGCAACAGGAGGGCTATAGAAGATGAACCTCGTATTTTCAATCATAGGAAATGCGCAAGAGTGACACCTGAGGTTTCACCTCCACCTCCAAAAATGTACACCACGCCAACGGTATGGCTTTGAGCCACGACCGAATCAACGTGCATCGTCCCCGGCTACATGGCGGGCTTTTACCGGCATCAGAACTCAAACACACGATTCGACGAAAACCAACGGCAGTAAGTGTGTGACCATGACTACTAGGCTACCGTGGTAATGAAAGAGATTTAGGGATCTCAGCTTTCAACAGTCCACCGTGTTGTTATCATTGTACAAGAACTTTATAATGAAACAAAATTTTTGAAGTATAAGACATTACTTTTCAATTCAGTAGAAATTTGAAATAATATAGATCATTGTTAGAAGTAACAACAATGTTGCTATTTTACTGAAATAACGATTTATTTTCAACATACACACGAATTTTGCGTTCCTGCATTACTTAAGGGCTGAAATTTTAAACTTAAATTTTTTTTTTCTTTTGAATTTGCTCATGGTACAAAACATACTTAGTTGAATTTGATTTTAAAAACTATTTGACTGTTCCTTAGTATTTTAGTGGTGTTTTTTTTATCCCAAAATATAAGAAATGAGATGCCTAGGATTTGAAATCAATACAATTTTCCCGAGATGTTTTATTGACAATTTAGATTTATTATAAGAAAATATTAAGTAAATTAAGTTGTTTAATCTAAGATAAACGTGTTTAAGCAAACTTTAAGAAATTAGCTTTTTTAGTAATTTAATCTAAAGTACACTTTACTGGCATTTTTTAATCAAGTGTCGTTTTATATTCGTGAAATATATTCTTGGGAAAAACTTCTTTGAATCGTGTTATCTGTGTGTATCTAATGGGATATTATAATGAAATGTAATCTGCTGCTTTCTGTGGAAGCTATTACAGTTTGAAGTGACTGTTTATTAACGTTGCACTGATCTGCATCGCGTGGACTCTTAAAGACGGAGCTCCTAATTTAGAATGTTTGACAAGTGACGTTGACGAATCCTGAACTGTATGTGGATTCTCTCTCCCCAATTTTACAGAACACGCCATTTGGAGGTCTTAGGACTGCGACTTATCTAATATGCAACAACCCCGCCACACAATGGGTATTCTTCGCGTCAGGGCTCGATTCCAAGACCCCACGAAAAATCGCCTGCCGCGAATGTCATTGTTCTTAATATTAAATATATTTTTTGATTCAATATCACCACTCGAAGGATGATTTTTTAGTATCGTTGCACTTAGAAAGAACTCGTGTGCTTTTAGAAACGAACTTCGTAATTTTTGATACTCGGATACGTTACAAGGTCTAAATGTGAACTATTCAACCATATATGCACAGTATATATACTAAATGTGTGTATACTAATGTGTTATTACCAAATGTTACATCTTCAAAACTTGGAGGGTAAGGTATTTTTCTCTTGCGTCAAGAAAGTGTACGCTTCACGATATTCTATTTCATTTTTAATGAAATCCAATAAACCTGTAACACATATCTTCCTTGGATTATTCCTTCAATTAAATTCTAGAACAAATTTTTCTGAAATAGATTTTAACAACAAATGTATTAAAAACTATAAAAACGAGCCAATTGTAATATGTTATGGCTCTATATTACGGATTGTCATCTCAATTTCATCATGTAACTTTCATAAAACATTATTTAAACTCTTTTTGTGATCTAGATTCAACAACTTATTCATGATTTACCTGTAAAATTATAACTTTTGTTTAAGTTTTTATACATTCCTCATAGTTCTTTTCGTGCAATTCTTATGAAGCATTGCATTCATTTATATAGACACTGGCAAGAAATGTATATTCGTATTTTTAAATATGAGAAATTTATTTTTAGAATTTATTTCATTTGACTGCTGAACGAAGCTTATGCTTTAACTTACTGAATTGTGACAGAAATTTCATTTGAGTATTATATTCTAATTTCTGAAGTTATTTCGAGGTTTTATGATTATAGATGTAATTTCTAAATAAATTGTGTTTATGGTGATATGTGTAATGTGTTTTCTTTGCGTAATTATTTTCTGTATTTTATTACTTCAAGGAGTATAAATGTATTTAAATTGTACATTGGAAATTCATTTTAATGTAAAAATAAATTCCAAATTTTATAAATAATTTATAAAGGAAAACTGCTTTGGATAAATTCAAATATATTTTATTCCTAAGAGATATATTCATTAAGATACTAGAATACAAATTTTTTATCTGTTCTATCTTATTTCTAAATATTTCGCAATCGAATATAATTCTGTTTTGCTTACGGTAATTTTTTCTTTTATATCATTATAAGATCTTTATACTTTATTTTTTCTTCAAAAGTATTTCTTTTGAATTACGTATATTATATAATATAATATAAAATTAAAATAGAAACATAAATTTAAAGAACAAATTTAAATTACTAATAATTTACCATTTATACTTTGCTTCACTGGAAAGTGATACGTACATACGTTAAAATAACTATATTTTTTGATGAACCTTTTCTTTCGAAAATTTTTCTCTAATTTAATTATAGAATTTCCTAGATATATCATTATTTAATATTTGAGATTTCAAATCAATTTTTGTGTGTGTGTGGATTTCGGATAGAATCGGAACAAGTCAACATTATTCGCTTAAAGTTAAATGTTACAATCTTCTTCTTTTAGGTCTTAAAAACATGATCAGTTTATCTTATTATGTATATGAATAAACACTGACGATTTATTAATTTACTATTAGTAATGTTTTTCCGAGAACTGGACTTAATCTAATTAACGCGTTAAATTTATTTTCTGGTTAATTACTTATTCATGATTGATTTTACTGGAGTTTTGAGATTAAAGCAATGTTTTATTTTTATAGGTCCTTATCTTATAAATTTTTGGTTATATATAGCTCTCTAATTTAGGAACTCGTATTGGTTTTAGTTTTCATAAAATTTGGGAAATAAAATTAAATTCTTAAGCAATTGCACATCACAAGATAAATAGATAAATAACAAAAAAATAATCTAATTCATAATGTTAATATTTTCTTTTGTAAATAATAACATATGATCAACATGTTTAACATTTTGACATAATTAAATGAAAGAAAACTTTAATAAATATATGCAGAGAATCTTTCTTGAAAGTCTAATAATCCATCCTCCATATTTTTAATTTCTTTTATTAGTAGAGTTATTCGTATAACACTACATGCTCTCCCAAAATAAAATCTTACAAACTAATTATAGTTAGTCTTCATACATTTAATTTTTTTTGGAACTAGGATTAAATTTCAGTGAGGGGGGGGGAATTTTTATCAACGTCGCACTGATTAGCAACACGAGGGTTGTTGGCGGTGGAACTCATATTTTCAAATCGTATTTCAACGATTTATTAACAACACACGCACACTAAATTCTGAAAAAATTCTGCTTTCTTGCTATACTTTAGGACTGAAATTTTAAACTTAATTTTTTTCCTTTTGAATTCGTTCATGGATCAAATCATACTTAGATCAATAGGATTTTCGAAACTATTGGACTATTAATTAATAGAATAATGGTGTTTATCTATCCCAAAATATTAAAATCGAGATGTTTAAATTGTGAAATCAGTTTCAGTTTACCGAGTTGTTGTTTTTTACTCTTTAGGCTTATTATAAGCAAACTTCACTAAAGGAAGCTACTTACAGTAAGATAAATGTATGTAAGCAAACAAAAAGAAATTAGCATTTTTTATAATTTACTTTTACGTTTACTTTACTGCCAATTTTCAATCAAGTGACGCTTTATATTCGTGAAATATACTCTTTTGAAAAACTTCTTTGAATCCTTTTATATGTATATAATTGGATATCATAACGAAATTCAATCTGCTGCTTTCTGTAGAAGCCATCACAGTTTGAAGTGACTGTTTATTGACATTGCACTGAGCTGCAACGCATGGACCATTGGAGACGGAGCTTGTAATTTTGAACTCAGACAGTTTCAATAAAATGAAATAAGCAGCAGAGAAAAGAAAAATTAATTTTATCTCCACACAAAATCAGATTTACAATAGCGATTTTACTTTCGATAAATTAGACAATGCACTTTCTAATGCACATATGTCCTTTCCAGGGGCAGATAATATCATTAAAAATCTCATTGAGCGATTTTCAGAGTATTCACTAAAATCTTTTAAAATTATTTAAGTGAATCTGGAGGGATCCTATCTTTTCTCATTCCTGGAAGTATGGTTTTTATTACACCGATTTTAAACTCAGGTAAAATTCCCACAGATTCCTCAAACTACTGACCCATCGCCCTCACATTTCGTCTGTGTAAAGTCCAGCAGAAAATGGTGAACACTAAGTTTATGTACGTTTCAGAACAAAAAGGAATTTTTCCACTATTTCCAAGCGGCTTTCGACAAAAAAGATCTGCTGTGGATAACCGAGTACGTTTAGAAACACAGGTAAAAGATGTCTTCGTACAAAATAAACATCTTGTTTCAATAATTTTTGATACAGGAAAGGCCTATGATCACACTTGGAGGAAAGGAATCCTCAGAAATTTATATGATTTTGACTTAAGTTGGAACCTGTCAGTTTATGTTCAAAAGAGATTTTAGAGTATAAATATTTTAAAGTTAATTCGACCTTATGAGATGATTTTATTCAAGATGGAGGTATATCTCAAGGGAGCTTTTTAAGTGTCACAATGCATATTATAAAAATTAATAATATTGTTTCAAATATTCCACAATCAAGTAAAGTTCTTATTTATATTAAAGACTTGCAGATTTCCACCATGGGAAAAATGTATACCACTGAAAGACGTTTACACAACGATCAGTAAAGTAATTACAAAATAGAGAGATGAAAACGATTTCTGCTTTACTTTGATAAAGACTGCTTGTATGCATTTTTGTAGATAAAGAAGACTACATACTGATGCTAAAATCTATTACAACAATATTTTAATTGATGTTATGGACAAAATCAAATTTTTGGGTTTATTATTGACAAGAAACTGAAGTTTCCTATTCATATTTTACAACTTCGCAAAAGTTGCGAAAAAACAAAAGAATATCTCTAAGTTTTTAGCATATACTACATAGAGTTCTGATCGCACTTATTTGGTATATATATACTGCGTACATTGTTTCGATCAAAACTGGATGCTGGTTGTAGGGTGTATGGTTCAACCAGAAAATCAATTTATATCAACAGAAAACAGTACGTTAGTGCACTATAACATTGTTTCTGAACATTCCGAATATCTCCTATCGCGGACTGTTTTGAACCTTCTTTAGACTTAAGGGCTTACTTTTCCTTATCCATTTTCCTCTAATTAATCTTTCAATATGATTTTAGAAATTATTCATCAAAATTATTATGATTTTCAAATAAAAGATTATTTCTGTAGGCTATATCGCGCCAAAACACTATCCATATTTCCTCTTCACTGAAGAGTACAGTTCTTATTTGAAGGTCGTGGGTTATCTATAATATTTCTGTCATGAAAAAATCGAAGGTTTATCATTTTGGTGGGAATAGAGTTTTAAATTTAAAAATCATTTAAAGAATTTTAAGAAATAGGACACTACGCAAAATATTTACTAATGCCATTTTAATAATATTGCAAAGAAATGCCCTGATTTCAACTACATCTACGTTGATAGTTCCAAGTTATCAAATAAACCTTTCTAAAGCATACTTCACATCACGATTTTCAACTTCATTCCTGTTATCTGTGTTTAAAGATGTAATTTTTGCCATTCATAAGGCTTTAGACGCTTCGTGAAGTAGACATATGGAACTTTTTATTTTACTTACGGAATCCGAAAGTACATTGCAATCTTTAAATCATCCAAAAATTTTCTTTCATTCATTAGTAACTAAATATTAAACAATATTAATAACTTGAAGTCTCAAAACATCCATATAATATTTTGTTGACTATTCTCTCACGCCGGTATGAAGGACAACGAAACAGTAAGCAGAAATGCTGAATATGCTTCTTTGTAACATCTCTCCTACCGTTTCATATTGCGAAATCGTAATAAGTATTAAATCAGCTATTTAAATCTACTGGTAGTAACAATGGAATCTGCAGATAAATAAAAAACTGAATCATATAGCTTTCACATCTCACAGAAATTCATTTTCATAAAAAAATAATACGTTATTGTACCACGTCTACAATTTAAGCACACGATATTGACAATGAATGCTGGGAGGAAATCCTGCAAAGTGTAACCATTGAATTTCTTTCCAAGATAGTGAGACATATCATGACTAAATGATCTGCTTTAAAGTCTTCGTTTTAAACATTTTAAATCCAACGCACTATTTATGACTAAAGATAGTGGGGTATAAACATACACAAAATTAATTTCCTACTCACTTGACATTGTTTTTATTCCATTAATACATATTTTAATCTGATTTTTTCACGTTTCACTCTGAGGTTGACTTTTAAATAGTCCTATTTCATAAAATTGTGCCAGAAATTCAATAAAACAAAACATCATTTTCTGTCAAATTAAATGATTACATATTTGGTCAGAACTTTTGATGCTTAAAAATTAATTTGTCTTTGAATGATTATTTAATATTAGTTATAGTGACTTTGTCAATTAAGTCATTAGAGTAATAAATTGAAGGGCTTCATTATTTTGAATTTGAAATTTCATAAGAAATGTTAATTTATACCTTATATTTAGAAAAGTTTATTAAATATATAGACGTAAATATTTTATAGCAGCTTTTAATATGTAGGTTGTATTTTCTCATTTGTGATATTTTAAAAAAATTTAAAACATTCGAGCCCCCTCCCTCTTTCAAATCCACCAGATCATTACAAATAATTAGAATGAATTTTCGTTTATCTATTTTTACCACCGATTTTTTTTAATGACCAAAAAAAAAAAAACAATCGCTACCTCTGCTTTTATAAAATTTATAAATTTTACAACTGTAGTTCGATTTATTTTTAAATCTTGTTTAGAAAATCAAAAAGCAACATTATCATGATGTAATAAAAAAGAAAGTTAAATACACACAAAAGAAGAGGTAGGCGTGTAAGACATCACCCATCTCGACATCTTGCTCCAGTAAACATAAATATCAGAATATAATAGGTAGACCGCTGAAAAAAATTTGCTGTGTGTAAACAACATTCATAACTAAAAGAGTAAATATTGGCAGTGGAATCTACTCAAGCAATCCTTACATCAAAACATATCACGTGGTTGTTTATCAAAATTATATGACACGTATTGCCAGATTCTGCAATTCCGTCAAAAGTTTATTTTATCCATAATAGATAGGTTTTTGTCAACAATGTTCTGGCAACTAATTCACTTTTCAGATGACTTAGGTAGTGCTAAAATGTGTTTTATTTATTGGTGTATGTACTGATAGATCGAATATTGGAGCAGTAATACATTTTTCCAATTTAATTCAGTATTTCTATACAAATCTAGACGTGTTATATAAACTTATAGAAATAATATCCTTTGCGAGAATGAGAAAAAACTGAAACTGTATCTCGAGTACTTACTCGTATATAACAGCATTAGGAGAAAAAAAAATTTGACAAAGAAACGTATAGTACTTTGAGGAAAACAAATGCAACACTAACTTTAGCAGCATAAATCGCGAAGTAAAAAAAATAACTTTTTCCAGCATTTTAAAAATACACTGGGTATAATTAGTGAGGGTTGCACGCACATATATTGTTCATTAAAATTATTTATTGTTCTTTGAAATATCAATTCATAACACAAATTTTGAGAGGATCTCTAGCATTATAAAATCAACGCGGACAAATGAACTAAACTGGTTGTTACCAGATTCCAGAGGAAAAAATTTCATTCTTTAACAGTACAACTTCAAAAATATAAACAGTAAACAATTGATATTAAAAAAGTTTGCTCTTAAAAATTTTATTTTAATTTCTTCAAAAATAATAATTTGTGTTTTTCACAAGAAATTTTTTGTTTTGGTTAAATATATAAAATTTTATTTATCGTTTTTTAATGATATAATGTAAATATGTTTATAAAACAGTGAATGTACAAATGCACACTCCTTTTTTTATAAGTAAAATTTTAAACCTACTTTTATCACAAGAAAATGAGATATAAAACTTATCACTCAAGATGTATCTACTATTATCACAAGCATAACAATTAGCAATTGTAGGTACACTTCTTGAAAAAATTTTATTAATAAATTTTACGTGTTCAAAAAGTAAAGAGTAGGTATTATTTCTCTTCTGTTAAGAAAGTGTACGCATCGCGATATTCTACATAATTTCTTATGAAATCCAATAAACCTGTAAGAAATTTCCTCCTTGTATTTTTCCTTAAATTAAATTCTAGAACAAATTCTTCTGGAATGGATTTTAACAATACAGGCATTAATAACTGGAAAAACGAGCCTATTATAACATATTATTCTAAATTAAGAATTGTAATCTGAATTTCATCATGTAACCTTCATAAAACTTTAACGTTATTTAAACTTTTCAACGGATCGAGATTCAGGGTTTGGTATGGTTTCATTACCTTCGCACTCGAATCAACACGAGAGCTATTGGCGACTTACCTCGTAATTTTGAGCCTTGGTAAAGTGACGAGGACGTAACATTAGCTGGCATCCCCCCCCCTTTCCCAACTTGCCAATGGGAGGAATTTGTGTCCGGATAGATATATCGTACATCAGTACCGGCTACATGGAGGATCTTTAGTGGCATTAAGGCCCGATCTATTGACTCAACGAAAACTGCCAGCCGCTAGTCCGATGCCTTACACACTAGTCTACCAAGGCCACGATCTGGATTCAACAACTTACTCATGACTTAACTATATAATTATAATTTCTTTAAATTTTTTTTAACTTATCACAGCTCTTTTTGATCAAGGTTAATGAAGTTACTGCATTGCTTATAACACATATGAAAAATGTTTTCAGGTGAAGTTCCATAAATGTTTAGGGGGTGCTGTAATATTTTTCTGACACAAGTCATGGGCGCGCACACGTAGATGGCGTTGTTTTTATCGCATCGTGGGTTCGAACCATATGCCGCTTTCAAACATGACGGATAAGGAATGATACACTTTTAAACCGGGTGAGTTCCTAGATGATAGCGAATGATTCCCGCTACATGATGGCTATTCAATCGCGTCAATGCTCAATTCCAAGACTCCACGAAAAAAACGCCGGCCGCGAACCTTATCATACTTAATGTAAAATATAAATTTTCATTCAATATCGCCACTTACAGAATAATTATTTCATTTAGTTGCAATAAGAAACAACTCGAGTGCTTTTAAAAACTGAACTCGTAATTTTCAAACTCGGACAAATAACGAGGACGACATCTGAACTGGAAAGCCATTCTCTAAACTTTCACACAATTTCCACTTCATGACTTTAAGTCTTCACATATTTAATATGCATCGCCTCCACTATGAGAAAAACTTTTAGTGGAATCAGGACTTTAACCTAAGGCACGGCTAAAACAATATAAATCATGAGAGTACAGCCGGCGTTTTGCACTGGATCATGACCACGTGACTACCACGACCACATCAATGTCGCAAATGAGCAAACCATAAAATATTTTCGTAACAAATCTAATAATTTTGAACTTAAGTCAAGTGAAGAGGACGATACATGAAAAAGTGCTTCATTCACCTAAATTATTGAGCCAATGGTAACCTAGTGGTCATGGTCATGGATTCGCGGTCGGGTGCTTCCGTCAATTTGTAGGATCGAACCTTGATATCACTTAAGACCAGCCTTGTAGCCGCGGCTGATGCACGGCAAATCAGTCCGGGTACAAAATTCTCACTTAGGCGATATGTGGAAGTTAGGGGAGGGTTGTGCTAGCTCAGGTGTCACCCTCGTCACTTAACCGAATTTCAAAATTATGAGGGTCCGTCACCAATAGCCCTCTTGTTTTTCTATATTTGTTATGTTAATAAGCAACCAATCCATCAAAACCGGATAAGAAATTCCGAATCATAGGAACGTTTCTGATTATCATATAAAATTACAAATTTATTAAATTTAAATGTCGAGCGAGAAATTGAGGCGCTATTGTAAGGGTGAACTTGAAATAAAATTTTGTCTTATTTATCGTGTAGAATTTGGTAAAGAATGGTTGACTTTCTTGTTTCGTCATGGTCATATTGGAACGCATTTTAAACAGGTGAGTTTATTGGATAATATTTCCTTTGCTTATTAGATTGACATTGGTTCTAACGAATAAATACACCTTTTAATCAACCAAACATCAATTAAAATAGCATCATGTCGTGAATTTCAATACCTTTTTTGGTGTAACATAGCACAGTTTACACGCTCTTTGATATGTCCTCCAAGATTGTATTCATGATTCCCTCTGGCATACATTTCAGGAATAACCTTCTGTCTATTCAAAACTGTTTAATCATGTTTTAAAATACGTAAATTTGAATTCAGTGTATTTTATATATATGTTTTCTAAATTTTACTTTCGTTTTACATGAAAGCTATCTCGAAGCTAATTAATTCTTAGCGAAACCTTATAAGAACATAATAATCATTTACTTCTAAGTGGAACTATAATAATATAAATTGGATTTCATTTTAAACAAATGTTATAGAGCAAAACAATTGCACTTGTGAGTGAAGTATTATATTGGCGAACACATTTTTTTAGAAATGGCTAAAAATGAATAATATTATAGGAGTGAAAAATACAATGAAACATTTTCTTTTTATTCTGGTGCAAAGATCACATTTTCGCAACCACACCAAAGAAAATACTTACATTATGGAAATAAGCAACAAAGCGTTCTCTGATGGTGTTACGTTAAAAACACATTTGCGTATCCACACACAAGAAAAGCCTAATATTTGTATAATATACAACAAAACATTCAACCATGGTGGTCATTTACGAAATCATTTGCGCATCCACACCAAAGAAAAGCCTTATATTTGTAAAATATACAACAAAGCATTCTCTGAAGGTAGCTCTCTAAAAAATCATTTGCCATCCACACTAAAGAAAAGCCTTATGGTTGTGAAATATGCAACAAGGCATTCTCTCATGCTGCTACTTTAAGAAAGCATTTGCGTGTTCATACAAAAGAAAATTTTGACTTTTGTGGAAATGATAAAAAAAATTACCTGTATATTTGTAAAATTATAAAAACAATTATTTTAATTTGGTTCATTTATTCGGACTTTGAAGTATTCCTAGGTAGGAATTGTATATTCGTATTTTTAAATATGAGAATTTTATTTTTTTACATATTTCATTTGACTGCAAAACGAATTTATGCATTAAGTTACTGAATTTCGACAGAATTTTTATTTTTTCATTGTGTTCTAATTTATTGACCTATTTCGAGATTTCATGATTATAGATGTAATTTCTAAATAAATTGTGTTTATGATGGTTTGTGTAATGTGTTTTCCTTAAGAAATTTATTTGTATATATTATGATTTCAAGGAGTACAAATGCATTTAATTTCAACATTGAATATTCATTTTAATGTAAAAATAATTTCGAAATTTTTTAAATAATTTATAAAGGAAAGCTGCTTTGCATAAATTCAAATATATTTTATTCATAGGGGATATATTCTTTAGGACACCGGAATACAAAGTTTTTACCTTTTTTGACTTATTTTATTCATATTTTGCATTTGAATATAATTATGTTCTGCTAATGGTAATTTTTTTCATTTAAATCATAATAAAATCTTCATACGTCCTTCTTTTAAGTTAAATACACTATATAATATAATATGAAATTAAAATAGATTTAAAGAACACAAATTGAATTACTAAAATATATATCATTTATACTTAGTTTCACTGAAAATGATACGTATATGTGTTAAAAAATCTGTATAATTTGATGAATATTTCATTTCAAAAAAAATTCTGACATGTAATTGTGAAATTTCCTCGAAGTATCAATATTTAATTTCTGAGAATGTTTTCAAATGACTTTAATATATGTAGATTTAAGATAGAATCCTAAATGTGTGTGTGTGTGTGTGTGTGTGTATTATGCGAGTGTGTGTGTGTGTGTGTGTGTGTGGTCAACAGTTTCATGTCATAGTTCAATGTTAAAATATTGAATTCTTCTTCCTGTTTGTCTTAAAAACACGATTAGTTTATCTGATTACATATATGAATAAACACTAACGATTTATTAATTTACTATTAGTAATGTTTTTTCCGAGAACTGAACTTAATCTATTTCGGATTAAGTTTCAGTTAGTAATTGTTTATTATCATCACACCTGAGTAGCAACAGGAGGGCTACTGGCGATGAACCTCATATTTTTAAACCTCGGTCATGCGCAAGGGTGACACCTAAACTGGCATCTCTATCTCCAAAAATATACACCACGCTAACGGTATGGCTTTGAGCCTGGATCGTATTAACGTGCATCGCCCATTGCCAGTTGGCCGGCTTTTAGCGACATCGGGACTGGAACACGCGATTCCACGAAAACCAGCGGCTGTGATTTTGCGATCCTGACCACTAGGCTACTATCACGATGAAAGAGATTTAGAGATCTTAGCTTTCAACAGTCCACCGTATTGTTATCATTGTACAAGATCTATACAATGAAAAATGTTTTTGGAAGGACAAGCTATTAGTATTTTCAATTCAGTGAAAATTTAATATAATATGGATTATTGTTAGATGTAACAAGAATGTTCCTATTCTAATGAAAGAACGATTTATTTTCAACGTACAAACACTAATTTTTCGTTCATGCATTACTTAAGGACTGAAGTTTGGAACTTAACATTTTTTTTTCTTCAAAATTTGCTCATGGTATAAACATACTTAGTTGAATTTGATTTTCAAAACTTTTTAATTGTTCCTTAGTAATCTAATGGTGTTTTTCTATTCAAAAATATTAGAGATGAGATGTTTAGGATTTGAGATCAATAAAATTTTCACTAGATGTTGTTTTGACTCTTTAGACTTATTATGAGACAAAATTAAGTCAATTAAGCTATTTCATCTAAGATAAACGTATTTAAGAAAACTGTATGTAATTAGTACTTTTAGTAATTTAATCTTCATACTTTATTTTTCTTCAAAAGTACTTCTTTGGAGTTACATATATTATATAAAATATGAAATTAAAATAGAAACATAATTTTTTAAATTACTAAAAATGTACTATTCATGCTATTTGTTTCAGTGGAAAGCGATACGTACATCCCTTAAAATATCTGTATATTTTGATGAATCTTTTCTTTCTTTTTTCTTTCTTTCTTTTTTTTTTTTTTTTGATGAATCCGTATATTTTGATGAATCGAAAATTTTTCAGAAATTTAATTAAAGAATTTCCTAGAAATATCATTTTTTAATATATGAAAAGATTTCTAATTAATTTTCAATCAGGGCTTGAATTTTTGATTTGGTTTAAACAATGTAGATCATGAGAGTATTGCCTACTTTGCGCTTTCAATCATGACGACTCTGCATTTGCGACCACATCAATGTTGCAACAGAGCAACCCCAAGACTAGTGGGAATGAACCTCGTAATTTAACTAGTGGGAATGAACCTCGTAATGAACTTAATTCAAGTTAAGAGGACAATACCTCGGTTAGTAATTCACTCACCTAAATTATTGCAACAACGGTAGCCTATGGTCATGGTCATGGTCATGGACTCACAGTCAGCCATTTCAGTTGAGTTAAAGGATCGAACCTTGATGCCGCTAAAGACTATCCTTCTAGTCGTGGCTGATGCACAGTAAATCTGTCGGGGTTCAAAATCCTCCCTTTGGGGTGGGGTGAAAATTAGGGGAAGGAGGTACCAGCTCAGGTGTAACACTCGTCACTTAACCGAGGTTAATAATTATGAGTTCCTTCACCAACAGCCCTCGTGTATTTTTTTCTAATAATGATGTTAATAAGTAACCAATCCATCAATACACACTTAGATATTCGGAATCATTAAGAACTTTTATTGTAATTTCAACTTGATAACTTTGAGCCTCCACAGATTTAATATGCATCAGCTCCACTATATGTAGAATTTTTAGAGGAATCAGGGGTTGAACCTTCGACTCGGCTCGAATGCAGAACATGAAAGTATAGCCTGCAATGTTCTCAAAATCATGACCACTTGGCTATTGCGAACGCATCAACGTCGCTACAGAGCAGCCCCAAGACTATTGGTAACGAACCTCGTAATTTTGAACTTAAGTCAAGTGAAGAGGACGATACCTCTGTTAATTTTTTACTCTCCTAAATTCTTGAAACTACGGTAGCCTAGCGGTCAAGGTCATGGACTTGCAATCGGCTTTTTTCGTCGAATTGTGGGATCCAACCTTAATGCTACTAAAGACCATCCGTGTAGCCGGGCCTGATGCACGGTAAATCAGTCGGGGCTCAAAATTCTCACGATAGTGCTATGTGGAACTTAGGAGAGGGTTGTGCGAGCTCAGGTGTCCCCCTCGTCACTTAACCGAAGTTCAAAATTATGAGGGCCGTCGCCAATAGAACTCGTGTTTTTGTTTTCTAATTGTGATGTTAATAAGAAACTAATCCATAAATACAGGTTTAAAAATTATGAATCATTAGGAAGTTTTAGGATTATGATATAAGATATACGATTTTTATTAAATTCAAGCGTCGATAGGAAAATTGAGGCGTTATGGTAAGGTTGAACTTGAAATCAAATTTCGCCTTAATTGTCACGTGGAATTCGGCAAAGAATGGTTACAATTCTTGTTTCGTTCAGTTTATATTGGAGTGGGGTTTTTTTAAAAAAGTAGATGATCTTATTGGTTTTTAATTATCTTTGCAACTTAGACTGACATTCAAACAAATTAAAAATACAAATTTTCACTAACTCTTCATCGATTAAGAAGGCATTCATAATGCATTTCAATAACACAGTCTATACACCCTTTAACCCCAAAGCACAGTCTATACACCCTTTAAAATGTCCTTCAAGACAGTATGCATATTGCTTTCTGATATACAATTCAGGATTATCCATCTGTTTATCCAAAATTGGTTAATCATGTTTTGAAAATATGGAAACTTGAGTTCAGAGCTTAATATGCATATGTTTGTTAAATTTTACTTTGGTTTTACATGAAAGCTATCTAAAGTCAATTAACTGTAACTGAAACCTAATAAGAAGAAAGCAATTATTAAAAGTGGAACTATGATAATCCAAATTGGATTTCATTTTAAATAAATGTTATCGAGTAAAACATTTCCGCTAGTGAATGAAATATTACATTGGTGAATTTTTTTTTCAGAAATGGACATTAACGAAAAACTTTATATGAGTGAAACATGCAACGAATCATTTTCTCTTTATTCTGGCTTAAATAAGTCTTATGTATGTGAATTCTGCAACAGGACTTACTCTCGATGTAGCCAGCTAAGATCACATTTGCGCATCCACACCAAAGAAAAGCCTTACGTTTGTGAAATATGCAACAAGGCTTTCTCTGAAAGAAGTACATTAAAAACACATTTGCGAATACATACCAAAGAAAAGCATTACGTTTGTGAAATTTGCAACAAGGCTTTTACTGAAAGAGGTATATTAAAAAGACATTTGCGAATCCATTCCAAGGAAAAACCTTACGTTTGTGAAATATGCAACAAGGCATTCTCTCAAGGTGGTAATTTAAAAACACATTTGCGTATCCACACCAAGGAAACGCCTTACGTTTGTGAAATATGCAACAAGGCCTTCTCTGAAAGAAGTAAATTACGAAGACATTTGAAAATTCATACCAAAGAAAAGCCTTATATTTGTGAAATATGCTACAAGTCTTTTTCTCGGAGTGATAATTTAAGATCACATTTGCGTATCCACACCCAAGAAAAACCTTACGTTTGTGAAATATGCAACAAAGCTTTCTCTCGTGGTGGTGATTTAAGAATACATTTGCGCATCCACACCAAGGAAAAGCCTTATATTTGTGAAATATGCCATAAGGCTTTCTCTGAACGAGGTACATTAAGAACACATTTGCGCATCCACACTAAAGAAAAGCCATACGTTTGTGATATATGCAACAAGGCATTCTCTCAAAGTTGCACTTTAAGAAAACATTTGCTTATCCATAAAAAAGAAAAGCTTTACGTTTGTGAAATATGCAGCAAGGCATTCTCTCGTGCTGATAATTTAAGAAAACATATCCGTGTTCATACAAAGGAAAAGCTTCACGTTTGTGAAAATCATGAAAAAAAGTAGCCGTAAGTTAGTAAAACAATATAGAGTATTAGTTTAATTTGGTATAGACACTGATGGATTACTGGACAATAAATGTTTATTTGTAATTGTAAATATGACTTTTTTTATTTTTAGTACGTATTTCGTTTGACTGCTGATCGAAACTTATACTTTAAGTCACTGAATTCTGACAGAAATTTCATTTGTGTTTTTGTGTTATAATCTCTTGAGTTAAATCGAAATTTATTATTATGGACGTAATTTCTAAATAAATTATGTAAACAGTCATATGTGTAATGTTTTCTTTGCATAATTATTTTCTGAATATAATAATTTCAAGAAGTACAAATGATTTTAAATTCTATATTGGAAATTTATTTTAATGAAAAATAATTTCCAAATCTTTTAAATAATTTATAAGAGAAAATTGTTTTCGATAAATTCAATTATATTTTATTCATAGGGGGCATATTCATTAGAATGCTGCAATTCAAAAATTTTATGTGTTCTTTATTATTTCATTGACATTTTGCAATCGAATATAATTCTATTTTGTTTATGGTAACTTTTTCTTTTAAATGCGTATAAAATCTTTATACGTTATTCCTTCATCAAAAGTCATTCTTTTAAGTTATATATACTATATAATATAAAAATTAAGTTAAAATAGAAACATAAATTTGAATTACGAAAAATGTATCATTTGTATATATTTTTTCACTGGAAAATGATACGTGCATTCGGCGAAATAACCGTATATTTTGATCATTATTTCGTTTTGAAAATTGTTCAGAAATAAAATTAGAGAATTTGCTAGAAATAACATTATTTAACATCTAAGAGAAATTCTAATCACTTTTGCAGTTGTGGATTTCGGATAGAGTCGGAAAATATAAACATTATCCGTCAAATCCTCATCCTTAGGTGTTCAAAACAAAATTAGATTAGATTATCTGATTACATATATGAATAAACACTGACGATTTATTAATTTACAATTAGTAAAGTTTTTTTGAGAACTAGACTTAATCTAATTAACTCGTTAAATTTATTTTCTAGTTAATTTAGATTGATTTTACTGCATTATCAAAGCTATTTTTTATCTTTCACAGTTTCTTAACTTGTAAATTTTTGGTTATATATAGCTATAATTCATAAACTGGTATTGGTTCTAGTTTTCATATAATTAGGGATATAAAATTAAATTCTTAAGCTGTTGCATATCAAAAGATAAATAACACAAAAATTATCTATTTAATAATATTAATCTTTTTTTTTTTTGCAAATAATAACATAAGATTAATATGTTTAATATTTTGACTTAATTAAATGAAAGATTTTTTTTTCGTATTTTCAAAACTCGGTCAGATGCAACGGTGACACCTAAGCTGGCACCTCCCTCTCTTAACTTACACACAACGCCAAAGGTAACTATAAGGCACGACAGATTTAGTGTGCTTCAGTACTGATTACATGGTGGATCTTTAGTGGCATTTAGGCTTGACGCAATCGACGGAAACAGTGTACTGAGAATCCATGATCATACCGACTAGGCTACCGCGAATACTGAAGAGATTTAGTAATCTTAGCTTTTAACAGTTCATCACATTGTTATCATTGTTAAAGTATTTTATATTGAGAAGAATTTTCGGAAGGATAAGAAAGCAGACTTTTCAATACAGTACAAATTTAAATATGATTGATCATTGGTAAAAATAACAACAAAGTTGCTATTCTATTGAAATAACGATTTATTTTTTAACACACGCACACTAAATTGTGACAAATTCTGCGTTCTTGCCATACATTAGGTCTGAAATCTTAAACTTAATTTTTTTTCTTTTTGAAATCGCTCATGGATCAAATCATACTTAGATCAATTGGATTTTTGAAACTATTATGCTGTTCCTTAGTAGTCTCGAGGTGTTTTCCATCCGAAAATATTAAAATTCAGATGCTTAAGATGTAAAATCAATTCCTGTTTGCCTTTTCTTTTCTTTTTTTTTTTCTCTTTACGCTTATTATAACCAAGTTTGAGAAAATTCAGCTATTTAATCTGAGATAAATTTCTTATGTTTACTTTACTCTCATTTTTCAATCAAGTGACGTTTTATATTCGTGAAATATATTCTTGGGATAAATTTCTTTGAGTCGTGTTATCTGTATGTATATAATGGTTATCATTACGAAATTCAATCTGCTGCTTTCTGTAGTACCCATCGTAGTCTGAAGTGACTGTTCATTAACATCACACTGAGCTGCACCACGAGGACTATTGGAGACGGAGCTCGTAATTTTGAACGTTTGACAAGAGACGTTGACGACACCTGAACTCGATTCTTTCTCCCCAATCTTATACAATACAGGAATGGAAGGTCTTAGGACTGAGAATTATCTAATGTGACAAAGCCCAGCCACACGTTCATTTTTCAGTCGCTTCAGGGCTTTATTCCTAGACTTCACGAAAAAGCTCCGGCTGCAAATGCCATTGTACTTAATGTAAAATATATTTTTTGATGCAATATCGCCACTCACAGGAAGATTGTTTAGTATAGTTGCACTTAGAAAATACTCGAGTGCTTTTAGAAACGAACCTCGTAATTTTTGAAACTCGGATACGCAACAAAGTCTAAATGTGAACTATTCAACCATATGTGTACTGTATATGTACTAAATGTGTGTATAATATTGTGTTATTACCAAATTTTACATCTTCAAAACTTGGAGGGTAAGATATTTTTTCGCTTGCGTCAAAAAAATGTAATTTTCGCGGTTATCTATTTCGTTTTTAATGAAATCTAATAGACCTGTAACACATTTCTTCTTTTGATTTTTCCTTCGATTAAAATCTAGAACAAATTTTTCTGGGATAGATTTTAGCAACACAGGTATTAAGAACTATACAAATGACGCTATTGTATCATGTTATGGCTCTAAATATCGAATTGTAATCTAAATTTCGACATATAATTTTCATACAACATTATTTAAACTCTTCCCGCGTTCAAGATTGAACCACTTATTCATGAATTAACTATATAATTATAATTTCTGTTAAAAAATTTTATATATTCATCATAGTTCTTTCTGTTCGTTTCTTTTGAATTTGCTACATTGCTTATAACACTTATGAATAATCTTTCCAGGTACGAAAAGTTTTCTAAGATACATGAATTATTAGATTTGGAAGATTGAATACGAATTTTAGAATATTGAATATTTTAGATACGGAATATTGTTCTTATACTTGTATTTTAAATGTTACAGATGTATGAGCCCATAGCAGTTTAATCCTGCGTTTCTCAGTATTATGAATACGAGTTTCAACTCCTTTTCCTAACACTGATTAATTTGTTTGACCATACCAGAACGCGCGTTTTTCTTTATATTCCTCTGAAGCAACTATATCCGTTTCTGAAGACAATACATCAATTTTTGAATGAATAGCCTGATCTGATTGTTTGTGACATATTTTTTCTTTTTAGTATTAATTCATGTAATTTTCGCCATTCATCCCTGCTCTTTTCTACAAAAATTTCTTCGATCCTTTTTAACAACTTAGAAATCGTTGCTCTCAAAGCGATTTGCTTCAATTTCAATCCATCTAAATGATCAAACCTTTTGTCAATACGAGTTTCCGCGGTAGTTTTAGTGGTGAGGTCGTGCACTTGTAGCCGGGGTTGTTTCTGTAGTGTCGTGGGTTCGTGTTTATTGCCGCTTACAGACCTATTGTTTAAGGAATGATACAATTTAAATCTGGGTGAGGTCCAAAATCTTTCGGCATGATTAGGGTGACTTGTAAATTGAAAAGCCAACTCAGGTTTTGTTCTCGTCATTCGGCAGTTGGACTAGGGCAGCGGTAGCCTAGTGGTCAAGGTCGTGGACTAGAGGCCGGCGGTTTTCGTTCAGTCGCGGGTTCGATCCTTGGCCGCCTTAAGACCCGCCGTGTAGACGGGGCTTATGCACGTTAAATCTGTTCGGGGCCCAAAGTCCTCCCGTTGGTGTGGTGAGGATGTTAGGAGAGGGGGTGCCAGCTCAGTTATCGTCCTCGTCACTTGACCGTGGTTCAAAATTATGAGGTCCGTCGCCAATAGCCCTCGTGTTGCTTCTAGTGTGACGTTAATAAAAACTTAACTAAACTAATCGACAGTTGCACTTCAGTCCGTTGTCAGTTATCCTTGTTTTGCTTTTCTGTACAACGTTAATAATAACAATCATAATCTTTCGTCAATATCAAAATGTACCGAAGACAGCAGTTATTAAATTAATCCAATCTAAAACTTTTAGCTTTAAATAAAAAAATTATTGTTCTTATCTTAATTTTAAGGCATGATCTGCACCTCGTTTTAATTTTCTCTATAGGTATTATTTAAGGTTATCAGTTGAACAATTAAGCCGTGTATTGTATGATTTTTAAGTAACTTTTTCTTATAACATTACACATGCAACTAAGAAAGCTTTATGCGAAATTAATTGTAGTAACATGCAGAAATTCTGGTTATAAAAAGAGAATTCTCGCGAATACGTGGGAGTCTACTTGCAAAGGCCATTCGAACGAGAATGCATAAAACAAAAAAAACAAAAAAAATAGTCTGACCCAACTTATGATCTCGATTTTATGTCGGGTGTGTTGCTCATTACGGTCCCGCTCCAAAAGGAGAATAAGATGAAAAAACAACCTCGAGTAATAATCTAAAATGTTGTTTGCACAGATTAAAAAGGGCGCGAAATTGCACAGCTAACAGCTAACAGGGCTAGAGAGGGAATAATAAACATTACTTCATCATATATGTCTTCTATGTTGAATTTGGTGGCCCTTATCTCTCAAATAATCACCGCTTAAAATTTTTTACTAGTATTTAAAACTTATCTTTAAATTTTAAAATAAAATTTTGTTTTTCAGAATTGATAACCGGCGACCCTGTTGAGAGTCGTGGCCCGACGGTTGGGAACCAATGCAGTAGAAGAAAGGCAGTGATTTAAAGGGAGGGAAAGCAGATCAATCCGATTTATTTTAAAATTTCAAAAATCAGATAGCTTCATCACTTTATGTTGGCAGCCCTTTGGAAGTATACAAATAAAACCAGACAACTTTATTTTAAAAATTTAAGCAAAACAAAACATAATTAACACTTATTTTTTGCATGTAAAAATATTTCAGCATTGAATAGGTAAATACACAAATATAATAGACAAGTATGAAAGGTAAGATAGTATAATTACTTTTTTCGCACTGCTTTTATGCTATGAATGATTCTGACGTTTTAAAGCAGAAATTAGCATAATATGGTGGCGGTAACAGAAAAGCCACGCTGGTATCGACTTTATCAAAACTCAATGAATGGAATAATGGCATTTGCTTTGTATTGCTTTTATTTGCCTTTCACGTGGCGTGATACTAATTTGGAATTCGTCTTTATGGTCTGACCATGAATGAAAATTATAATCTGCAGTTATATAACAAATGATTTGGAGTACAGCTCAACAATGTATCGAACACGACGAAAAGAGACTCCTCCTTAATAAACAAGTTCATTTCATTTCAGGAACAAAAGAACACTCTTCTACGTGTGCCAACTGAAGAATCTGTAATTCTGTCTTTTAAAATCAAGATTTGTTGAAAAGAATATCAAGATTCTATCCATTCTGAGAGAGAATTTAGTTTTCATCAGAGCTAAAGCCGAAATATTATACCATGTCTACTGAAAATGAGGTAGTTAAAAGATAAGATACTAAGTGACATTCATGGAGTCATGGCGCAAAATCTTGTCGATTTGTATGAGGATTGTTAATATATTAAGTTATTTACCACAGAACTATGATATTGTAAGAAACCTCTCTAGAGACTTCTCTTCAGTTAGCTGTCTTTTTAAATATAATTTGCTGATAGTTAAAATGGGAATTTCGACTATATAATATTTTTAAATATTGAATTATCCTTCTGTTCATTAAAAATGTTTAATCATAGTTAAATATTTAATTTTGTTTATTAATAAAACATAATATTTTTGTATATAACTCTTATAAAATTATTTATTCATTTCAAGAGTTCTTTTACTAATTTGTAAATGATATAGCAGTTCACTAATATTGCAAATAATTGCGGAAATACCTCGCATTTATTTATAAAATAGAGTCAATGTGATGAAAATACAAATTATTTTGATAATTAGGTACTTTCTAAATGGTCTTAATATCCCTATAATGTTTGAACTTTTAGAAACTGAAAGGGATATAAAAAAACCTACAATGAAGAAAACTAACTCAATATTTTAATGTACTCAGGGATGCTGCACACTTTTTTTTAAGTTAGGCATAACTAACCAATAAAATAAGCTAACCTATACCTAGTGAGAAGAAAGCTAAATCTGTACCTAGAAATACATTATTAGACAGTTTGCTAGTTGGAAAAATGTACGAAACGGGGGAAAATCTTATTTTAAAAATCCAATAATTACCTACAATCATTCATTGGTATTACTTGATTGCTTGGAAATTGTTAATGCAAATTTAAAAATTTAGAATTCATTTAATTGATAAATTTTAAGAGGTAATTCTCGCACAAATAATCTAAGGTATTCAATTGTAAATATAACAAACCGATGTATTTTAAAGAAATGCACAATACTTGTATCTGAAATTATGTACAGAAACGGAAAAAAAAAATTCTTGATCGTATAAAAAAGGGAGAAGAAACATACGTAGGATTTATTACAAAAATCTGTATATATAATTTAAGTTGTCTGTCTGTTCATAAGTATATTTAATACATATAATATTAGCTTACGTTCAATACCCAATACAACAACTCAATTGTTTTTAATTAATTCATATATTGTTAGTATGGAAAGCTTAAGAAAACAATCTATTTAAAATAATGTGAATAATTTTTTGAAATTAAAACACATATAAGTAGAATTTGTAAATATTATGGATATTTAAATCTATAATGCAAATAATTGATTTTTGATAAAAGTAAGAAGAAACATTATCGAAGAATAAGAAATAAACGATCAATTACTAAGTTTTCATATACTTAGAAGTTCCTATCAATCTGCATACACTCGTATGTAGAGATGAAACAGATTACTGGAATTTAACTTAGAGACAGTTTAAAGCTGAGTACTTGTTGAAATTATCTCATCAAGTTAACTAATTGACATGATGTGATCAGTTTAATGGTCAGATAGGCAGAAGAGCTTTGATCAACACGTATAATCTGATATATGTCCAAATATACATGACATTGAATGTTAGTTGAATTGTGCATGTCTCCCAGAGGTGAATGCCAATCAAATAACCATCTTATTCGAATGGACACTATCTTTAATCAATCAATCCGAGTACTGTTTACTAACCAGTAACAATACCTAGATAACGATTTGTATCTGTGTAATAAATGATTAAAATAGCCCTACAATGCTTCTGGAAAGCATCTGTTTCCAATAGGTTTCCGTTTTTGTATAATATTAATTTGAGAGCTACGAAGGAATATTGTAAAGTTTTAATTATTACCGAGAAACAACTGAGGCATATGGATAAAAATAATCATTGTTTACTGACATACATAATGTCTTTACTTACATAATGTTATAAATTACACCTATTAAAATTGATATATTTCGTTTTAGGAAGCCGTAAACTGAAGTTACCCACAGTACGTCTAAGACAAAACTCAATTTGCCGAGTTCTTCACTACTGCTTTCGAAAGGTCAAGAAATGTAGGAGGAAATGTATGACTTTGGATATTAACTTTGTAGAAAGTCTTAAGATTAATAAGTAAAAGTTAATTTTCTATCTCGATTACATACGAGTGATAAAAAGAACTTTAGATACACTACGGGATAATAACTAGAACTTTACAATACTAAAGATTAATTCAATCTACGATTTCCTGAAACTAAACAAATCAACATTAATAGCTGTAATTTACGAAATTATATACATAAGGATGAATTAATGTGCAGAATAAATTTTATTCAGACATTCTGTTATTTCTTCGTATTAATATGGTACTTCAACTGCTGTAATAATTAAATTATCTTCTTCTGTCATCCTCAAGGATCTCATTTTCTATGGATGAGTACGGGCGCATTAGGCAGCCACAAATACCTTAAAGATATTTCCCTCTTCTCCCCTCTAATTTGATTCGTTGCTGAACAGTTGTTTTAATCTGGAGAATTTTCGTTTATGTTTTTGAGTAAAATGTACAAAATATATTTTGCAACCTTTTGTGGTTATCCGTACAATTTTTTTCTACATTTTTTTTGTTTTTTATCTGTTTTATATAAAAATGGGGAGTTAAATTATAAACAAAAATTCAATTAAAAATATTGAGATGTTTTGTTTTAACAGATCAGGTAGTGAATCATTATGGATTTTTCTGAATGCCTAGATCTGACCACAAGAGGTCTATAGATCTTTCTTGCAGGCTTTCCTATGAGGGATACTATTTGTGAATAGGAACAGTTCCTGGCCAGAGAAGGTTTATCGGTAAAGGAGTTGCGTGCCCCGACGATAACGGCTTCGATGTACGTTCTGCCAAAAACGTCTTAGAGATTAAGTCCCTTGCCTCGGACTGTGTACTAGGTACACGTTATGAGAAACTCTTTGTTGTCCAATACTCGAAGACTCCAGTGGTTATGCATTGTAAAGAGTGGAAGTACAGATCGGTCTCCTATCGAACTGGATATAATTCGTGTTTGAAATATATATATATATAGAAAAAAAATGGGAGGATCAAATTTGGCTCCTGAGGTTAGTTGTGCTAGTTACGGCCCACGAGCTGAACATTCAGCCCCCTATAAAAAGGAGTCAAGCAAATGTAGAATCTTTTCTATATACCGATGGAAATCATAAAACTATTTGAATTCTCTACTTTATCATAAAGGTCAACAAAGTATAAATAAAAACATTAGATTTGTTATAGTTTAAAAACTGTTAGTAATTTTAAAAATGTAGCCTCTATACTAATACACAAAATTATACAAGAAATTGTGAAAAAAGTGAAATCGATTATAAAGACAAATATTGGCGATTTTTTGATAGTATTAAAATCTGATAAATAATCTGATAAACATTCTGATATTAAAATTAAAATATATAGGTAGCCATACACACGCAATTACGGTAACCATTTATATCTCTGTAAGTCAATCGCGTTGTATAATATCTGAAACAAATTTAATAATTTATTAAAATAATGTTATATATTACTATCTATTCAAATTCAAAATGTTTGTGCTACCCTTTGGATAACAATCCGTCCTGACGGAAGAACACTGACTACCAAACACACTTATACTTCGTTCAATATTCCGACATTTCCTAAATCGAATTATAAAAGCTTACTTATACTGCTCCATTGGTCCGTATATCCCAGTCCTTAAGTACCAACCTTTGGGCACCCAGTTGTGGCTTGTCGTGGTCAAGGAATTTATACTCGATACTGTTGAAGGGCCTGAAAGTAAACACCAGTTTGGAGTTCATCTATCCGAATTCCAAAGAGGAACATCCTGTCCATACTCGAAAATGTCCTCTCTCAATAGAAAAAGAAATTCCAACCATAAAAATAAAACAAAATATTTCATTTCCCGAGGTTTGAAAAAAGTTAATGATGGCACCAGTACTGTTGAATTACCATTCGCAGCTGCTATAAAACATTTTACAATAAAAATCAAAAAGACTATTATTCCCCATAAATAAATACAATAGAAAGGTAATACAAATGATGACAATAAAAAAAAAAGTTCATAGTCATGTAATATCCCAGACTGTAACGAAAATTTCCTTTCTGAGAGTGTATTTG
Organism: Nephila pilipes; assembly: GCA_019974015.1. Taxonomy (NCBI): domain Eukaryota; kingdom Metazoa; phylum Arthropoda; class Arachnida; order Araneae; family Nephilidae; genus Nephila; species Nephila pilipes. The sequence goes on from BMAW01036728.1 coordinate 46,586, forward strand.
AGGGAAAAACAAATCCAACTCGGAGGATAACAACAATGAAGCTTTATTCGTAAGTCTTCCGGACAACATACAGTTACCACGGATTGGACAATAAGTGTACAATTAAATACCCAGCACTTAAACAGAGCAGTAAAACAAACACACACTAAACAACACTCATAATAACGTTCACAGTTACTCACAAAAGCCGTATAGGAAGTAGCTGTTTATGGTACTGCAGTTCAAGCTACTGTGTGAACAGGAAGCACTGCAGTACCATAAACAGCTGAGGAAGTATTGAATATTCACTCACATGAAAATGGAACTGCTTGTAGAGTCACACAAGAGTCATAAAAAGACCGAGAGAAATACAAGAATTCCCTGTGAGTCCTCTCAGATGTTCAACAGATGCTCAGATAATCAGATTACTGTCGATGTCTAAGAGTATGTAGTGAGCGGATGGACTCCAGCGGAGATACTCTCAGAGTGAACGCTGCAATTGAAATGTGAAACCTCTTTGGATGTCCGAGTGATCGAATCTTCCTCGCCGAATTACATGAGTGATTTAAGGGCACGTTCGGAAGGCTTACTCGCCCTTCCCAGAGAGCAAATTAAAGTAGTCTACGAACGAATGAACTAGACACAATGGAGATATCCGGTCAGAAAGCGGATGAACTAGAACCAACGAATGAAATTGACCAGCTAAAGAATGAACTGTAAACGACGGAGAAAACTGGTCAACAAATGAATGAACGGGAAGCGCGGGGAAGGCCTGGTTCTCAGGCTATAGCGCAACTGGAAGAAACGCAAAGCTGTTGATTTCAGAGTTCAGAAATCTACAACCACCCAGACGTAAGTCACTCATCGACATCGGATGGCTTCATAACGGAAAAAAATTATTATAGTTGAATGTGATAAGACTGCCGGAAAATCAGTCTTTGAAGATAGAAAGCCATGTTACGAATATGAGATGATGCTTCCTTGCTGCGTGGCGGTTCTCTTGTGAAGGGAAAGATGCATTTTCAGAGATATCATCAGTTGGCAAAAGAGAGTTTAATTAGTGATCCCAATACCTTGGTGACAGATTTGACGACTTTTGGCGACTCGTCGAGAAACTTGATGACCTTGATGACAACTGGAAAGAACTCGAAGGTGATGGAACCTAGAAGAAATATCGATCAAGATAAAAATTGCACACTTTTCGTGAATTTTCCTATGTGACGTCACACCTGGCCAGAAGAAGGGGAAAAAAATACGCCAAATGCTACAGTCGAAGGGATCAGTCTGTGTACGGAATCAGTTTATCTGTGACTTCTGCTTTCTAGACCGGTAAGGTAATCGTGCCGAGTGAATCTGCTGGACATTTGGCCTCAATCTATCGAAACTGTCGGAATCTGTATTTGTAGTCTCTAATTCAGAAATCTATTGGAGAATCGACTGTAAACTGTCAGCATTTAAGGTGGAGCGTGCAGGGTGAATTTGAAGCAACGTGTATTTGCCGGAAAATGTCAGATCCAGCCCTTGAAGCGCAGAATATATCTGCGGAGGCTGTCCGCTGTGGGCAATAATAAGCTGGTGAGCAGAACGTTGCTAAAATAACTATGTGCGCTGTTTCGTTTGTGTTTGTGTTGCTGATCTGTACAAGTGCTGTGTATTTGTTTGAACTGTTTTTGTCCAAGCTGGGCTACCTATGTGTTGTCCTGGAGTTGGATTTGATTCCTCCCCCGAGTTAATATTTTGTTAACAAATCCCAGAATTGAAATGTATTATAAACAAATATCATCCAATTCCCATTGCTCTCCAGGAAACAAATTTAATAAATAAAAATACAGCTAAAATCCACCTATCTAGCATTTTAAAGAAATATTCTACCCAGAAAGCACAAGTGAATGTATTTCATTGCTGATATTTCAAGCTCTCCCAGTCTCTCAACTCCATTTACAAATTACCCTTCAAAACGTCCTGTCAGAATTCATGTTCAAATCTTAACAACTATCTGTGCTTTAAACCCAAATACTCGCATCATGCATATTAAAAACCTCATCAACCAACTCTATTTGTCTTTAAATGTCCACAGCATTCATTCTGGAAATAAAAAATAACCTAGTAGGTGGGTGGTTCGATCCTTTGCCGCTAAAGACCCGCCGTGTAGTTGGGGCTGATCCACGTTAAATCTGTTGAAGCCCAAAGGTGGTTTGGAAGTTATGAGTGTGTGTGTGTGGGGGGGGTGCCAGCTCAGGTGTCGTCCTCGTCACTTGACTGAGGATCAAAATTACGAGGTCCGTCGCCAATGGCCATCGTGTTTCTTCTAGTGTTACGTTAATAAAAAACTAATCTAATCTATAACTGACAAGACTGAAGTATATAAACATGCACAAAATTAATTTCCTACTCACTTGACATTGTTTTTATTCCATTAATACATATTTTAATCTGATTTTTTCACGTTTCACTCTGAGGTTGACTTTTAAATAGTCCTATCGAATAAAATTGTGCCAGAAATTCAACAAAACCAAACATCATTTTCTGTCAAATTAAATGATTATATATTTGTTCAGAACTTTTGATGCTTAAAAATTAATTTTTCTTTAAATGATTATTATTGAATATTAGTTATAGTGACTTTGTCAATAAAGTCATTAGAGTAATAAATTGAATGGCTTCATTATTCTGAATTTGAAATTTCATAAGAAATTTTGATTTATACCTTATATTTAGAAGAGATTATTAAATATATAGACAAAAATATTTTATAGCAGCTTTTAATATGCAGGTTGTATATCCTTGAAATGTAATTTTCTTTTGCTTAAATTTGATATTTATTGCTCAAAACATACGTTTGCCGCACTGGAACGATGCATTCATGTATTTAATCCAGCAAAAGTAACCAATGTTTTAAAATTTGTAAGTAACCAAAAAGTAACCAAATAAAAATTTTCATGGGTAAAAGAAACTTATATAAAAACTCTGTCTCTTATATAAACTTGCTTATTATCAGTGTCGTATTTTCATCAAAAATATTTCCTTACGCAAGACAAATTTGTAGTTTTCTATCTAAGAATATCATCTTAAATAACACATATATAATCTTCTTAAATAATATGTATGAATATCTTCTTAAATAACATATGTATAATTACGAGCAAGTATTTTACTTTGGGATACTTATAAGCGTCCTGAACTATAATCAATATTAAATAACATATGGATATCCAATAAATGAGTTAAAGTAATGAAAATAAATGTATCAAAGAGAAATAAATACTCTAATTGCGTCATCTTATTCTTAGAAAAAAAAATTATAATGATATGACAAGTAAAAAATTACATGCCATATATTAGATGTATGGATATTTATCTCATCGAAAATAAGTAAGCTGTAAGTAAAGATAAGTGATGTTTTGACATTTGTCTATAAAACTTTTAACGATATTATATATTTATTTATCTATAAAACTCTTTACGATTATATATATATATATATATATATATATATATATAAGTAATTAGTACATCATAATATATTCTATTTCTTTAACAGTTTTTTTTTAAATGACTAACTAGTTCATTTTCATGTTATTCATTTACAAGGGTATTGTTATTTTTTTTTATGCATGATTAATTTGAACTTAGGGCACTATGGGAATGAATTTCTCCTTTCGTGTGCATTTCTATTATTCCTATATACTTGTTTATTTATCAGTAAATGCATTTCCTTTGCATTATGTATAACGTTTTTGTCTGTAAGAAATACAAAATCCTACCCTTTAATTACATTTTTATAGTTCTCTTCAATGATATTTGTTAAATGTTATTCAGGTTCTATTATTCCAATGACTGAAAAAGTGTTCAGTATATTTGTAGACGCTCTTGACCTAAACAAAACTGTAAAAATATAATTATATTAATCAAATTATGCATGTATATATATACATGTGTATGTGCATGTGTAATGATTTCACTTATATATATTTTAATTTCCTATTTTTTCCTATACTTTATCATAGTCAAGAGTTCATTTTTAATTCCTCATACCATTTCAATTTAGCTTTTAATTTATGCAATCACGCTCTTTTAAAATCTGCTTTAAAGTCGTAGGGATAATTCTTACTAGGCTTTCTGTGTGCTGCTAAAATACTTAGATAGCCCTCCATCCACAACCACGTGATACGAAGAAATCCTTGCATATGAATTCCAAGCAAGGTAAATTCATTTCTCTTTCACTTTAGCCACGATGCTGAAATAAAACATCCGGTTTCCTTAAAGGTGTATTATGTAACAGACGGAATCGAGTGGGCGTTGCTTGCGCCACGTTCATCACCACCACCATGCAATCGCTTCTCTCTCATTCAACAGGAAATAGACTTTTCGCTGAGAATTTGTGTTATTTCTACAGCCATAACTGCAACAGAACAAGTTGTATGCCAATTTTTCACATCCATCCATCATATGTATATATATTATACACACTCATATATATATATATATATATATATATATATATATATAATAAATGCATATATATATATATATATATATATAAAAATACGCACAAACTAATTGTTTCAAAAAATATCCAAAAACTATTTATATATTTTTAGAGTTAAAGTATTACAAAATGAAGCAAGTAAACCCGGTTTCTTTAACGGCATTAGGAATGTCGACATATTTAACGACACTAGAAATGAAATTATTCGTCTTTTTCATTTTAGCTTAATGGAAAAATAAATTTGCCATCGGTGATTTACCAAATTTAAGTGAAAAAAAATAGATACGTGTATTTAATTTCGTATTGATGGACTGATTCAAACAAAAAAGATTAACGATTTCTTAAACTTTTGATTAAACTTTGGGTAGCTCTTTCTAATCCTGTAATGTTTTTTTTTTCTTTAATTTTTAGCAATTATCTTCTTGGATGAAGTAAGGCTTTTGCCCTAGGTAAAGTTATTTTTTGCTATGAACTGACTCTGCTTTTATCTTCCATCATTAAATTTTAATTTAATCAGTTTTAAAAAAATCTGATGGAAAAAAAAAATCACTTTTCGAAGGCTCATTATTTCACTCACTGCTTACTTTGTTCTTTTAAATTGGATTTTGAAAAGCCATGCATCTGTGTTCGAAAACAAATGGTGAAAACTATTTTTTTAATTTACTAAACTAAGAGTAACTGAAAGGCACCAGTCACTCTTAATTGGATATTAATTTTATGTTATAGACGTTTGCCTGTAACAAAGATAAATAGATGTATCTTACATTACAGAATATATGTCAATCCCACAGAATATATGTCAATCAGCATATAACCAGAGAGTATGCAGTTTTTCTTTACAAATTTTTCCAAAATTCAAATTCTGCATATAAATTAAAGTAAAAAAATATCGAAAACAATACGTAAAAAACGCCTGGATGGAGATTCTATTAGAAATGGTAGTTTGAGCATTTAAAATTGCTGCATTAGTATTTGTGAAAATGTCGGCGAGGATATTTTGTATATGAAGAGGACAAAAGTTATAGTATCTGAAAATTTGAAAATGATGTTATGCATCCAATCATTCCAATGAGTGAAAGAGAATTTTATGAACGCATTTTGTATCCTCAAATTCTACGTAAGCCATTCGTATGATTTTTTTTTCTTTTTTGATTTATGTTAGCATTCAAAACTTCCAAAATGTAAGTTTGTTGATTGAAGTAATACTCATCTCTCATTATTCTTTATTTGTGCCTTATCTACTGTATATTATTTTTATTTATAATATACATTTTAGTACTTTTTCGTTACCTGGGTGCATATTTCACCAACATAAGATTTTTCGTTTTGGCGACGACTCAAAAAACCAGTAATATAAAAACTCTTTCGAAAATAAACTTACTTTCAATAAAGTAAAGATAATTTCATTTAGAATTACGTTCCTCGTAATCTTAATATATATATATATATATATATATATATATATTACGATGTATTTCCTTCATTACTTAACTCAACGGTCATCTTAAAGTCTAATTAAATAGTCAACAAGTTCAAACTCCAATTGAAGGTATGCAAGAGCAGGAAAAAATATTATACTAGCTTCCAAAGAATATATAAAGTCGATCTCTCTCGCATCCCTCTTAACTCGGTCAATATTAGTTTATATTTTAATTATAAAGTCTCAGCTTACCAAATCACGTGTTCCGACATAACCAATCCTCGATTACAGGAAATTCAATTCCTGTTATTTTGATCATGGGTCACTTACAATTACTGTCATTGTAAAGGATTAAGTGAAATAAATCACTGTAATCTACATCTATTAGCTTGTCGCAATCCTTTATTCCCCCTTCTCTTTCATTTCAGTTCTATTTCGTTTATATATTTTTATCTCTAATTCAATTCACAACATTTCTTATCCTCATCTAATGTACCTAATCACATTTCATTTTAGTTGGGAAGAAATTGTAAATTTATGCAATCTAAATTATCGAAAAGTCCTCGAGGTTAGTGAAGAAAAAATCACATATAGCCCAATGCTACACAAATCTAAAGAGATAAAGATGTACAATATTTTGCGATTTATAGCTTGCGAACGGCACACGGAAAAGTACCTACGTTTTTTGCAAACTAGCGGGCGTGTATATAAGCCGACATCAGTAATTTAGATTAGAAAGAATTTCGATAATTCTTGACTTCTACACCGAAAAATACAGTATACTAAAATCTATATTCGTCATAATGTGATACTATCTCAGGCAAAATTCTTAAGTTGGATTGTTAATTTTATAATTAGTTTATTTTATTATTTGAAAGCTAACTAATGATGATAATTAGTCATGGATTCGTGGACTAAATATGTATCAAGTAGAATTATTCAGATACTCTTTTATCTTTTATACTTACAGTAATTATGCATTTTGATTCAATTTTAGTAATGCTATTAACCGTATCTTAATAGGGAAAATAGTGCATCTAAAATTCTCTCTTCTTCAAAAGGCCCATTAGAGAGTAGAATACCGCGTATTTTCCTACTCACTTCATACGAGTGATATAAATCATGAATAATGAGTTTTTAAATAAATGGTTTAATCACATTAAATGAGCTTTAATATTTAGAAACCGTTGCTTTATTCTTAAATATTTTAAATACAATCCTGAGAACAGTGACTTATTTATTTCAATCATGATTTGTTGTGTTATTGATGAATTAAAAATGATAGAGTTTTCCTTTAAGAACTTGTTAGATTCTGAATCGTGATTTAGATTCTCCTAATGGAAATTTGAATTGGTATTTTCAATTTATTTATAACTCGACGTCATTTTGTACTCCTTTTCTAGTTGAGGAATGTTAGTAAGTAGTTAGAATAACAAAAAAGTAAAAGACTGAGTGCTCTTTAGTGGTATAAATTGTTTAATTATTTGGCTTAATAGGATATAGAGAAATAAGGATTATTATCTCCTTTATCTAGTGGTAAGCAATTTTCTAAAGTTTTTTCACATTGAAAAAAAATAACATGATATAATAGCTTAAAAATACGATATGAACGTTTAGCAACTTTAGTAGTTCCGAACACAACTATCAACTGAGTGATCCGAAACAAAATCGGCTTATTCTAACTGAATAAATACTAACTATTTCTACCTGAAAACTTAAGATAAGAGAGGACGTAATTTTTCTTTCGAAAAAATTCACTTTCATAATATTCTTGACAAAGATTCTCTAAATTAGTCGTGTTAAATAAGTATTTACTTATTCGTGTTGAAAAATCCATTAACTAATTCTCTCTAGATCGTACAGTGTAATGTTAATAAAAATTAAATCTGTATTAATTTACTATTTAATCTCTTGAATAATTAACCAAGAATAAACATTGTGTTCTCACCATGCCTATCAAATAGATAGGTAAGAAAAAGAATGTTTCTCTTTATCTCAAGCTGTTTTGCAATTAAGAGTTCCATTAAATCTCTATGCATTATTCATCGGGAATACTAACTGCTTCCAGGATCAAATGAGCCCAATTGTTGCTTTAATTATCTTAGACAATTATTTCATGTTTTCTTTATACAGAAGAAAGGTCTGTGTGCCGCATAATCCTTTTGTTACCCGAAATCGTGTTTTCAGATTGTCTTACGGATGTGTGATTTCGCTTTAATTTTGAGATTGGGAATAAGGTCTAATCCCTTTTGACCATTTTATAAAAATTCAATCTTTTGAAAAAAGATATCACATTATGGTTTATTTACTTTGTTACCCTTTATCGTAGATTTATTGATTGCTATTTATCTTATTTTTAAACTATAAGATACGTATACACCAATTATAGTTTAATAAAACTAATAATAAAAACTCCCTTTTTTTAATATTAAAATCCCATTATTTACTTGACTAATCATTTTCGTAGATGCATTGATTTCAATTTCAATTGTAATGCAATTATAAAATATTAGTGAGTCAAATAAATATAATTGTAATAAAAATTCCATTTAATAAAAATCTCTTAGTTTGAAAAAAAAATTGCTGTTTTATGCTTTCTTTACTTCATTACACATTTTTATTAGATTCATTAATGACAAATTGTATTATTTTGAAAGATCGTAAGATATCGATTAATTTTTAATTAAATTTTATAATCAGTTCAGAAAGAAATAATCCCATAACACGTCAAATCTTTACTATCTTACTAAAAGAAGATTAAATCACAATTCAAATATTTCAGTATTTAATTGACATTTTTAAATACCAATTTTTTTACGATTAAACATTTTTGTTCAGTGTTTTTTCATTTAAGTTAAATATAGATCAATATATTTTGTATGCAAAGTTTATCAATACTGATATGTGACAATTTAAATTGATTACATAATGAAATGGACAAAAACTAATGCAAATTAATTTAAATTATTTGGAAAAGTATACTTCGTGTTCATATCTATTCGACACATTCTAAGATATATGACGTCAGATAAAATGACCAAATATGGTTCACAAGAAGATGAAGGATATATACTATTTTTCAAATAAATTATTGTTATTATTATTTGAAGAACAAGAATATTTTTTATTTATGTTGCAAAATAAAGAAATGTTACACAAAAAAAAAATTCTTTAAATATTCAAGAAAATTTACTTAGGTTTTTTTCGTCCAACTGTAATTTCTATGCTCGTGCGTTAAAGTTTTTTAACTCTGAATTTTTCATCCTATTCAAATTATTTAAGCTTCCATAAAATTTTCTAACAAATTAAACAATCAAGAAATATATATTTTGACCCCATGAGCTGTTTGAAAAATTTAAATAGTATAATCTCAATTTCCAGCACATATTTAATTTTTTGAGTAATAAATCAAATCTGTTCAAATAAAAATCTAATCAGAAGAGGCTGACTGAGGATTTATCTAAATCGTTCAACCATCATTTAAAATTGAGATATCTTTCACCACTAATCCATTTTGCTACTAAAGAGCAATGAAAATTAAATCTAGCAAAAAAGTTATCAGAAAAAATGTCTCACAAAAAATAATTACTTTTCAAGATGATCTAGTGATTCGTAATCTGGATTTTTTTTCCATATTTTAATTTCGATGCATTTTCTAGAAAACCTTTTATTATTTAGTATGATATGTATATTTACAGTCAATTTCTTTTGAAACTGTACAATAATGTCATTCTTAATTTTTGAAAATAAATGCTAATTGCAATGTGAATAAAAAAATTGGACAAAATCATTAACTGTAATACGGACTTAAAAATATATATTCTATATGAAACATAAAAAAGTATATTAAAGAAAAATTACGTTTTTTCATTATCATGATAAAATTTAAATATTTTTAAACTCCCTTATAAAGATATCTAGTTTTCAAAATAATTTATTATGATGCCATTGTCATAAATCTATACTAGATGATATAGATTTTGTCCATTCTGTTGTTTTGTTTCGGATGGAAAAAAAGTATTGTATTAAGAAAGATATAAACTAAATATGTGCCCTTAGTTAAAATATATTTAAAACTACTTTCCATACACACACCGCGCACACACATATAGTTATATATATATATATATATATATATATATTGGTCTTCATTAAAATTGCAAGAACAGGAAGGAAAGATCTGACGGATGTTAAAATCACATGAAAGGAAGAAGAGGTTTGATTTTGAAGACGACATTTGAAGCAATACATAAAAGAAGTTGTGAAGTGGATTTCTCATTCCAAAAGCATTTTGAAAGGTCGGAGTTTGCTCAGAATATCGTGTTATGCCTCGAATAAGAAGAAATGCTTACCAGCAAGTGTCGGAATTCAATAAATGGAAGATCGTTGCCTCTCGAGAGTGTGGATTATCGTTCCGTGATATTGCCAGTCGCACTGATCAAAATCTACCTACTGCCATGCAAATATGAAATCAATGGGTTGCTGAGGGTCATACTGAACGGCATACAGTATGTCTACGACCTACCATGAATAAAGTCCAAGAGGACAGACATATTGTGAGGTCGTCCCTGAAAAACTGTAGAACTCCATTATAGGTCATTAGTCAGGAAATGGACATGTTTGCACCACGCCGAGTACTCGCTCATACGTTGCAACGACGTTTGCAACAGTGTGGACTGTCAGCCCGGTGACCATTACTTCGCTTTCCCTTGACAATGCAGCCCAAGGAGAGACGGCGACTTTGGTACAAAAACAAACGACAAAACTGGATACAGGAGTGGCACAATATCATCTTTTCAGATGAGTACCGGTTCTGCGTGCGGTATTGTAATGGACGCATACGTGTCTGGAGGTTCCTAGGACCGCTCTTTGCCTGCATGCATTTGATACCGGCATAGGAGCCCTGCACCTGGTGTGATGGTTTGGGAAGCCCGATACACACATCTCTATTTTTGATCGACGGTAATTTGAACGCAGATTTATACATATCTAATATCTTACGTCCAGTGGCTGTACCCAATCTTCGAAGCCTGCCAAACGCTATCTTTGAACAATGTAATTCAAGACCACATGTTTCACTTCGGGTGCTGTTCTTCCTTAGACAGGACAGATACGCAGAGTATTTGACTTTTGCCCTGGCCTGCACGGTCAACAGATCTGTCACCCATTGAAAACATCTGTTCATGGATTACTGAGAGACTGTCCTCCCACTTATTTCCAGCTAATGCTTTTGATGAAGTGTGGCATAGAAGAAGCTGCATGGAATGAGTTGCCCGTTTCTATTATCCCAGCCCAGTTCGATTCTATGCCTAACCTGGTAAGTGTCGTATTAGCTTCCATGGGTGTGGCAGCTTTTTCTACTAAATTCATACCCATGGAAAACTCCAAACTGAATGTAAATGTAATCATTTTGTCTTCATGCCATACCGTTTACGTACAATAAAATAGTTTTTGAATTTGCTTTCTTCATGGTGTTGCAATAATTTTAACATTTCTTGGTATATATATATATATATATATATATATATATATATATATATATATTATATATATATATATATATATATATATATAATATTTCTCTACTTACATAACTTACATATTTCAATGAAAACGTTTCGCATTTTTTTAGTCGTTATACAATAAAGAAACTTTAAATGGAAGAGTAATGAATTCATATTCGCATGACAGGGAGCTGATACTTCGGGATCAACAGCTGATATCCCGCATCCACTCACTATTGTAATCAGGTAAGAAGTGACATTTTTTTTTTCCTGTTTCTTTCACAAGGAATTTAAAAAAAATGATTATTCAGGTCACATGCTAATAAATGCGAGGATTTTTAGGTATTTTATAAGCAGTCTAATTAGTTGTTAGGAAAATATCTCTATTAGTTCAGTATGGGGGGGAAATGCTGACCTTTGTATATTTAAGTTACCACGTGAATCCATAAATTAAAGATTAAAAGTAATATGATGATGAAATAAAAAATTTACAAAACGTTACAATGGCCATTAAAATAAAAATTTGAAAAATAAATTAGATGCAAAGGAAATCTATCTGTCTCTCTCTATATATATACATGTGGACAATTGCTAAAGACCAATAACATTATCATCCATAGTAACCGCAAATGAAAGGAAGTGAAATGCGGCATATTAGAATAAATTTTGGATGTAGGAAACAGGAGTTTGTATACAAGCTTTCTTTTATGCGGTTTCTTGTCAGATGTTAACATTCATAAAACTTTTAAAGGGTTTCACGTGAGAGTGGACATTTATTGTTCTAGTGAAGATTTGATAAGAAAGAATTAACAGACGAATTTTAAGTTTTCGGTCTATTTTCCCGACATCATTCAGATAATTTTACGCTTTGTCGTGTTATTAGAAAGTTTGAATCTGATTAAAGAAATTACACCATGAAGGGAGATAACTTCTCAATAAAAAGTTACTTGAGTTGCTCTTACAAGGAAAAGTCATGGACTTTATTCACTTTCAGATGCCAGTTCGAATTTTTTACCTGAAGGACTGTATACTAGGTTTATGGACTGGCGTTTTATACATAAAGCCCGTCTCAACTTAGTCCCCCTCAAGAGGGGCACAGCAGGGAAGTATAATAGTCCGAGAGACTGTTTCGTAAGTGCCACACACGCATTGAATCCCTTCTCCATGTGCTGAACCACTGTAGAGCGTACTCCCACTCCTTACAGCTCCAACATAATAATATAGTCACGCGAATAAGAAAGCAAAGGAACCCTGATATCAGAGAACAGGAAATAATAACAAATTTACAATGATATAGCCATTAAAATAAAAATTAGGAAACTAAATTAGATGCAAAGGAAGTAAATATATATATATATATATACATAAATACAAATTTTTGGTCTATTTTCCTAACATCATTTAGATAATTTTACACTTCTTCGTGTTATTAGAAAGTTTTAAACAATGAGAAAATTAATAGATGATTCCAGGGCGTTCAATATCACCAACAGTGTTGTTTTACGAATGTAGAAAGCATTTAAAACAATCGGAATGTGAAGTAAGTGAAGAAAAGAAAGTCGTGGTAAAAGTATAGTGCCAATAAAAGGCAGGTCTTTTGCCATATCGTCTAAAAGGTAACAGAAACCTTACAGTTCAGCAGGTGGCAAATAATTATTTTTACGCAACTGGACAGGCAATCTCCCAAAACACTGTAGCAAGATGTTTCGGAAAAGGAGGACCATATGTCTGCAGACCTATTTTATGTGTGCCATCGTCCAAATTGCAGTGTAGAGCCCGTTTGCAATGGCGTTGAGAACGCAGAAATTAGTGCGACAAGTACAGGACATGTAGACTGGGATTCAATTGAGAGAAGGTTCAGTCTTCAATCGGATTGTGGACCCCAACTTATCTGGCGTTACAGTTGAGAGTGGATCATCTAAAACATTCAGAAAAGGAATGTATGTCCGATATGCAGTGTCATGATTTGAGCTGTTATCATGAACATTGACTTCACTCTCCTAACTTTTTCTTGAATCTGAGAATATGAAAAGCTAAACGTACATTGATGAAGTCTTTCTGCCTCCTGTTCTCTGTTTCCGTTATGCTGTAGTTGATAAATTCATTTTTATGAACGACAACGTACCATAATATCGATCATTTGCTCTTTTTGAAAATCTAAAGAGTGAAGTTATTCAATCCCTGTATGGACAGCACGTGCTCCCTACCTAAAGCCCAATGAAAATGTTTACTACGCCTTTGGTAGGCGACTTGTTTGTCTAAAATATCCCACAACAAACCAGAACAACCTCATTTACCCTCTGACAGAGGAGTGGAATAAACTCCCCAAGAGCAGCTGAATAATGTTAAGAAAAGTATGACTCGGCTTGTGGAATGTTGCATCCCTCTTCACGTCTACATTTCCCCTGATAGATCCTTGCTGTCATTTATATGAATTTTTCTATTGTTTCGTACACAGCATCAGATGAACGCTTTCTTTTAAAGTGTTTTATAACCTTCTATATTTTCCAGAACATGATCGAACATTAGAACATAAATGCTATTTGTTCTAATGTCCGATCAGTATGGCAAAAATATTTTATCTCGCCGGGCCCCTACTTCCCCTCAATTTTTGCTTAGGTTCATTTTGTGATCCTTAGCAACTGGCCTCCAATATGTATATATATATATTTGTGTGTGTATGTATGTATAAATAGAAAACAATGAATGATAATTAGACTCTTTTTACTAAAAATTACTAATTTGCAATACATATTACTCTGCTATTGTTAAAGAAAAATAAGTAAATATAATTTCACTTCATCTGACTTTTTTTTGCAGACTTTCAAGAGTAAAGGGGAGTTATATTCTCTTAAAATAGCTAGCTGGGAAACTGCTATTATTTTTAATTGGAGCAATTATTTTTAAAATTATTGCTACTAATGAGTCATTTTGAAGATTGCCAATTTTAATAATAAGTGAACAGTTATGATTAAAGAATATATAACAAAATATAGTTATTCGAGCCGTTATTACTCTCCTCATTACGATCTTATTTGCATATAGCGTTACAATATTCGTTTCTTGTTTCAAATGTATTTTTCTGTTCAATTGTAAACATTATTTATTTTTAAATCCATTGTATTTGTTAAAGGCTTTCTTAAGGCTGTTAAAGAGACGTTAAAACTAAGAAAACTGTTGCCCTTCAATGACATGATAAAAATGTAAATCATCATCCTAAATTTTAAAAATATTTTGTTTTTAAATGAGTGACTAGCAAGTTACTTTTATATAAATATCCCATCAGTCGTAAATTCGAAGTTTAAAGGATCTTAATACTGTCTTAAATTGATACTTTAAAAAATGAGCCATTTGACATTATGAGCCATTAGGGTTTATTATGAGATCTTTTTTAATTTTAAATTACCACAATAACTAAACTTAAAAAATTAAAAATATTTGATTTGAAAAAAGTTAAAATAGGCAAACTCATCAAAGATGAGCAGACAAGTTCGTGACAACATTTTTAATCGTACAAATCGTCTTAATCTCTAAATTACATTGTTTTTTTTAATTCCTTAATGTGATGTCTGCACTTTATGACAAAATGTAAAGTTTTTAATATACGATACAGGGAAAATTGGGATGTAGTTACAGAAAATGTAAATCTCTAATATTATTCTGCAGCCGCAGTAACCCAGTGATTAAGGCTATGATTGTTGGAGTGCAAGCAAAGTCATGGGTTCACGTTCTCAATTCTTTCAGATACCTGATATCTTGAAGTATATTAAGCAGAAGGAAATTTTAGATGTTTTCAAGTAAGGAAGTATTGAAATTAGGATAATGATGTATTAATTAGGATGTCATCCACGTCATTTGATGGAGGTTCTAGTTAAAGAAGTTTGTTGTTAAAATTATTTATGTATCTCTTGAGTGATGTATCAAATCCCGGTCAATCTAGAATTTTTTGGTTAAAAATTTTAATTTACTTTTGTTTAATGGACGATACAGCTGCAGATGTATAAAGAGTATCTGACCTTGTAACTGAAAAACTATTGAGCAATGATAACGTTACTTCAGCAATAATTTCAATATTATATTGCTTAACAGAAAAACAATTTAAAATTAATAATAATTTCAAAAACTTCCGCTTCACACTATGAAGTAATTGAGCTCCATTGATATTTAACTTGTATCATCTTCCATTATTTACATAACTGTTTTTATGGGAATCTAGGATTGAAATCAAAAATTCTTTTTCATTAATAAAGATCTCTTGTGAATAAAAATAAGAAGATTCAGGATGGCTATGGTAGTTAAGTAATCATAGTCAAAAGTCCATGGGTGGCGTTGTTTTTGTCGTGTTGTGGATTCGATTACTGAAACCACTGGAAACTCTTAATAAAGAGGAATTAATGCATATTAAGTCTGTGGAGTCTCAGAGACTTTACTTCGGGATGGATGGAAGTTTGAAGAGAGGTATTAGAGTTGATCTTAAAAGTAACGCTAATTAAACAATAATCTAATTAAATAACAGGATACCAGAGGTGGAGTTACATTTCAACACATTAGGCTGAGTCTTAATTAGCGAATTTTCATCTCAACCACTCAGAAATATCCAACATCTGTTTTTTCCCTGTTTCAAACTAGTTCAAAAAAGAAAATGGTAAAATTAGAAATTAAAACCAATCTACAGTAAATTTATTGATGATTTTCAAATACCTATTGAAAAGAAATTAGCTTTCACAGTAATACGGAATATTATGTCTTAATCCTTTTGTATCAACTTGTAATATTTTTCAAATTTGTTTTTTTATCTCCATTATTTTAAGGGGTCTCAGGACCTTTAAAACTCAAAATTTTTGATTTTTTGAAAAACATATATGTAAGAGCCTCTTCTGTTCTGAACATTTTGGTACCAAAATTATAACGATACTTTGAAAATTCCCAGAGTTATCGAGAAAAAACTGAGCTTTTATTTGCATTATTTTGTTATTTTTCAACTTTAACTTCATTTTTCTCAGAACAAAAATTTTTAACTTGCGCGCAGGATTTCTCGGATACTATTTAAGATATCAATATGAAATTTTATGTACATGTTCAAAATAGGTTTTTTATGACTTATACATCAAATTTTAAACAAATTATTGACAGAAAATCTTTTATGGGAATTTTAATTGGATTTTTTCTAAAAATTTCATTTTTTTTTAATAATTGTATTAAAAAAAGTTTTATTTTCCTCTAAATTTCTTAAAAAGTTTGTATAACTTTGAAAGTGAACTTTTCTTTATAAGGTAACATTAGTTTTGTAAATTTTAATCAATAATACTCTTCAGAATCATGCGCGCAGTAAAATATAGATTTTCTTAATTTTGAAAAAATTTCCAATATATTTTTTATTATAACTTTTTAAGAATTCCTTTAAATCTTATGAAAATATGAGAACAAATATAAATAAATATGAATATTATTTGGTAAAAGTTTCAACATTCTGATTTGTTTCTTTGGTAAATTATATTGTTTTGAAAAATGATATTTTTTTCGATACACGGACAAGCGTTAAGAGTCCTGAGACCCCTTAAATTATTATTTTTTCATTGTTAATTATCTTTTATTAATTATTATTCTTTTATTTATTTATTTCTCATTCTGTTCATTACTTCTTCTTTTGTTTTAAATTATTTTCAAATAATTAAAAAAAATACTTAATGCAATTAACACTGAAACTTCATTCGTCGATATTTTGATCTTGTCATAAGGCCCCCATGTCCTATAGCAGTGTAGAACATGACTGAAGTTGGCGATGGAGTTGCTGCTTCTGTTCTTGAAAATTTCTAACTTCTTTTGCAGCAACATTGAATCTACTTCCGATAGGTTCTGTTAATATAGGACTTTTAGAAATGAAATTGCTGATAATTTGGACAAGGACCAGGTAATCTAATAGGTCCAAATACTTCTCTCACTTTCCTTAAGCTCTATTCAAAAATAAAACTATCAAGACAATAATTATATAAGATCCCCTCCGATTCAGGAATGGTATCCTGAGAATATTACTGTTAAGGGAGATACAGATATCCAAACCATCATTTGTAAACTGCGTGTGGACTCATTAGGAGTTTTACTTTTGACAAGGAGTAGAAAGACTTTCCGATGTGCACAAATTGTAATATTTTCAAGGCCTCTCCCAAACATCTTTTAAATTGCATGGGACTTGACAGAGAAGATTTAATTAAGTAATCTCTTCTCGCATAGAATTTCTTGAAGACTTTTAGTATGGTGGACTTGGCTTAGCCTTTGACTTGACCACATGGAATAAGTCACTACACTACACATAGTAAAAAAGAAATTAGGTATTATAGCGTGAGGAAATTATTATTACTCAAATAAAAAATTCCAGTCCAAGATTTTATTGCGGAATAATAAAATATGTTGCGTGTGAATTTTATAGTTCCGAAACCTAAAATTTCTCATTTTATTGGGAAAAAACATGCACCTATTCAAAGAGAGATTTCATCATCTTTGATAGGGATGAAATTATGATGTCTATTATCTGCGTAAATAGAAATTTAAATCACAATGGACATCAGTGTGTTATTTCTTAATTTGATTCCATAAAAGATTTCAAAGAAACATACGAGGAGGCATCGCAAAGTTATAATTAGTACTTAGAAATAATTCAGACATCTAGGTAAAATTTATTTTACTTATTAATTGATCCGTATGTATATAATATTGTTAATTGTATTTATTAATGTTGGTTTGTTTGGTTTCAGGAAGCCATGAAATGAAGTAACCCGAAGTACGGAGAAGTTAGAAATCGCACTCTCTCCTGCTGAGTTCTATAATGATGGGCTTCGAAAGGTCAAGAAATGCTGGGAGACATGTATATCTCTGAATGGTGACTATGTAGAGATGTCTCAAGAATAGTAAATAAAAATTAAGCTTCTATTAATAGATCTTTTTTAGTAATAAGGAAAACTTAAAGATACCTCAGGATAATAACTAGAACCTCGTGATATTGCGGGTTAATTCAATCTACGGCTTCCTGAAGCATTAAAATAAATATTATAGAACCTCGTGATATTGCGGGTTAATTCAATCTACGGCTTCCTGAAGCATTAAAATAAATATTAATAAGAGTAATTTACAGCATTATGTGAATAAAGGATCAATAAATATGCAGATTAAATTTAATCAAGATATCTTGGTTTTTTCTCAGTAATAATTAAAACTTTACGATACATCCATGTTTAGGTTTTATACTACTATCACAAGTGTTTCATTCCAATTCCTGCTCATTTTCATTCAATTTAATACACTTTAAAGCAATGATAAAAATAATAAAGTGGATCCCTCTCTTTCAGTTTTGCAACTAATTTTGCAGAAGTCCAAAAACATTTGATGCTAGTATTCAACAAGTTATTTTGAGAAACTCCTCCTCAAAAGATTCATTTTTAACTGGAGCTTACTCCATGCAGTTCACGAACCGTTCCTTCTTACCCCCTTTTTTTACTCAGTGTAAGTGATACACCTCAGAGACATAACAAATAGATCATTTTCCGTACAACTGGGCCGCTTAGTATTCCTAGAGTACTTCCAAGCATGGCCCCCTTTAACCGGAATTTCTTATCTAGGAAATGGAATTATTTGGGAAGTGAGTCTCTTTAGTGTTTTAAGACGTGCTCAGAAGTTAAAGCTCCCATGAGCTTAATGCAAGATAACTAATGTGGTAAGTTTACGTTGGAAGATTGTTGTGAGATTTAACGCACTTTTTGTTCTAAAAAAAGAAGATATTTCTTAATGGGTGTCATTTGATCATTGTTATAAGCTGAGAAGTAAACTATTTTTAGTCATTGTTGTTAAAATTAGTTTAGCAGTTCTTAATCTTCCTAGTAAACCAAATATATAGGATACGTCTTAGAGAGGGATTAAAGCAGTGGTTTGCAACGTTTTTTATGCTACTAAGTGACCCCGAAAAAAAAAAGATTTTTCTGCTCCTCCCTCTCTTATTTTTAATATGATTTGGTGTACCTTATTGATGATCTTATGATTTTTTGAGGATTTATTACTTATTTTATGTGGTTTAATGTATTTTTGATTATGTGATTTAGGAATATTACATAAATTGTGAAACAATGGATAATGAAGGGGCTTCTATTCTATTCTATGGTATGAAAATTATTTTTTATTAACATATTTTGGCACCTTCCCTGTCATTAGCTCACTAGTCGTAGATTGGAAGCTCCTAGGTTAAATAGATGTGTTAGTAAAATCAGCAGGAAGCTTATATGTATCACTATTATTATTTTGCATAGCTAATAAAGCTTCCGTATCAATTTAATATAGTTAACGTGAATCTGGTTTATATAGGTAAAAAGGCAGGAGCAAAAGATTTTGGGGGCCCACCAATAATCATAACATAATAAAGTTTGGGTCATTTTTAAGCCTATAGGGGATCAAAAAAGTAGCTTTGGGACGGGGTATAACTTACATGGAACACTTTTTTTAAGCGCTGTATATGCAGAAAATCCTTCTGCGATAATATTTCTATTATTTATTTCATAAAATGTACCACCCACTTTTGTTCGAAATTTCACTCGACTCTGTCATCTTGTGACATCAGTCTATTCGCGATTTTCTGTTCACTAACCTCGGGGACTTTATGGTAATTTGAATTGCATAAAATTACAATTTCTTCCCAAACCATTTGAAACTTAATAAGGTAAATTCGATGAAGATAGAAATAAAATGAATTGAATTAGATATAATGATATAAAAATGAAATATTACTGAATGAAATGTAGGGATATAGAGGATAACGACTTTCTGTGATAGATATATATAATTTAGATTGCTATACCTTAATTAGTTTTATGAATTGAAGCCAATTCTAATTAAAGTGTTAAGTTAAAAAATCAGTTGTTTGTGTGAAGTTGTTGAAATCAGAACGAGTGAATTGTTTAAGATAAAATTTCATATTTAAATCATAATCTAGGATTGTTGAATTGATTGGGATTCGAGAGAGACCACCTTTCTATTCTGCATTCAGAAATGAAGTATTTTATTTGGTTCTTGAGTATCTTCAGTTGGTGTTTAGTGGTTTTTGATATATATATTAAATTGAGATATGGTGCAAGAAAGAGACTGAACAATGAAGAGCGATATATACAATCTTATTGCCGGGTTCTCTCACGCATGTTTCCTTTCAACTAACACTTTCGGTATTTTACATGACGATAGCCTTATTACGATCCCCTTCTGGTAAATGAATCGTGATTTACATAAATTAAATAGAAATATTGAACAATAGTGAATAGGATAGGAGAGATGCATTTGTAAACAGCGGAGATCTTAATGAAGGGATTTGTTGGATAGTGAGTGTGATTGAAATTTATCAATGAAGAACGTAAACTTGTGATAACCATAAGAATATAAAGATTGGATTAGGTGACAGTGAGAATCAAGAATCCGAGAAGCGAAGATGGTTCAGAATCCCTCTTTCAAACGCTACTACCGACTTGTATTTAATTAAACAACAGTTAGTACATTTTCATAATATTAATATTTAGAATAAGACGCGTGTAAGGACTAATTCACAAACGGGATAGTAAGCATTTTGAGTATTAATTCTATCAAAAAATTAGTAAGTATTGAGTTAAATATTTGACTTTCTGTTTATTTGACTATTTAATTGATTAGAGAATGAACTGTAAAAGAAATTTATGGATCAAATAAGTGCAAGTAGTGAGACCAGGGTTATACCTATCTATCGTATAATACGGAATATGTTTTGTCACTCCTCACTGGCGCTAAAAGGACAGTAAAAGTATCACTGCCATTTTAAAAGATATATTATGAAATATCATTAGTGGTATCCAATAAAAATTTTTGAAAAATATATGTCTGTACATTGAAGGGAATTTCAACTAATTGTCAAAATTATAAGGCTTGTTCCACTCAAACTTTATTTATTGTCATATCATTCTAAAAAGAGTTGAGAAGCAACACAACAGTTATTGGGGACGGAACTCGTAATTCTGAGCTTCAGTCGAGGGCGATCTCAGGCTGGAACCTTCCAAGCTTCCCCAACAAGCCTTGGGATGATTTTGGAGCTCGACCAAATTCAACTTGCATCACCTGATGATACCACTTACTTGGTGGGTATTAAATTGCTTCAGGACTCGAACCCATGACTCGATGAAAGAATGCCGGCCTCGAATCCGCGACCATGACGGCAAGCTTACAGCGAAGATTTAATTCTCATCGAAGATAAGCAAAATTGATATACTGTTCAAAACTGATATATGATATTATTAGATTATTTAATTAACTCAATGTAATCTAATAATACTATGATATTATTAGATTATTTAATTAACTCAATGTAATCTAATAATACTATGATATTATTAGATTATTTAATTAACTCAATTAACGCATTCAGTTAACATACAGAAAGACTTTTCTCATTTCTGATGCCTTTTGTTTTCGTAACTTGGTTCTCACCATAAAATATGAACAAATTAAATATCTCATGAAATTCTGCTGAAATGTTTCTGAAATATGGAATCTTAAATGTATTCTATGAGTTAAATTAATGCCTAAAACAATTGACAGTAAAAAGTTTCCTGCTTGATTTTTTTTCAAATATGCTTATATATTCCGATATATAACTATTTTCTGGTTCTAAAGATACGATAAAGTAAAAAAAAATAATAGTCCAATTTTAAAATAATGAATTATGAAATAAAGTTAGGAAAAAAGTGAATTGTAACGTAATTAAAATTTTAGCTATTTAGATTCCTCACATCATAAGACCCTTAAATCTAAATCTTTATGTAGTTTGTCCTCAAGTAGTTCAGAAAATATTAACGGTTAAACTTGGATTAGATATCGGAAGAGTTAAGAAGCAGTGTAAAAATTTCTAAATTTTAAAAATCGATCAATTTATTACGCTAATAAAAAAATCGTGCGCTATAATTTTTTTTCTTTATTTATTTAATTTTGCATCACCAACAATAGATCGAAAAATATTTTTTATTTTAAAAAAATAGGCATTAAATAAAATAATAAAAAACATTAGAAAAAATTCTCACAGCTGAATACAGAGAAGTGTTGAGTTTCCCCCTTTCCAAGGAGTAACTTAGTATAAGGCCCCCTTAAAATGTTTCTTGAATATATCAGAAACTAATGACCAGATAAATTGTTGAAACTATTCTCTTATTAATTCTGTAAAAACATCGGATTCTGTACTGAGAAAACTCTTTTCAAGAAGTTAATTAAATATGTTAATTAAGATAAGTCATAAATCAATTAAATCATAACTTAGTTCGCTTTGAACTAGCAACAGTGATATGTTTTATTCTGCCGAGATGAGAATTACAAAAGTAATTAAGGATGTCTTGTTTCTTAAGATAACTGCGTAATAGTTAACAAAGGTATGGAAATGCAGGTTTGTAATAATTATTAATAAAGTTTCGGTCATGTAAAATTCTTTTTGAGATTAAAGTATATAAATGCAAGAAATGTTTTCTCAATATATTTTCATGTACAACTCCGGAAGCCTAATGGTCATAGTCGCGAACTCGTGTTGTTTCCGTTAAAGCGTGGGTTTGAGTTCTGATGCCACTAAAAACTCGTCGTGTAGCGGGGATAATGCTGGATAAATCTGTCAAATCTCTAAATCCTCTAATTGGTATGATGTAGAAGTTTAGAGTGAGAGGAGTTAACTCAGGTGTCATTCACGTTATTTGACCGAAGCTCAATTCTGCGAGGTCCGTCCATAATATCCATCATTTCACTTTTAAATTCTTGATAACCAAACAGCTATCTTGACAACCTTGATGTGTATTTCACTTGATTTAAAAATCAGTGAAAACTTAAGTGTAATCTTTTATATATATATTTCAATTTTTTCTTTGCAAAATTTGATATTTTTAATATTTCTTCTAATTTACGTGTCGTATAGCGTGGGTTATTCTCGAACAGTATCTTAATTCGATTTTTACCTGTGGTGAAGGGTCTACCTGGGCTTACTTAATCTTTAAAGTTGAAATCACCAGCTTTAAACCTAGCAAACCACTTTCACACAGTTCTTTCAGCTACAACACCTTCATAATAAACAGCGCAAATCTTGTTTCCCGTTTGTGTGGCACTTTTGCCTTTCAAGTAAAAAAAAAAAAAAAGAAAGCATAAAATGCCTAAAATGAAATTTATTTACTTCCATATTCAAAAGCGTATAAAATTGACTAACAGTAACATATCGTAACTAAATTTATATTTCCAAATAACTAAAATACTGTCTTTTACGATATGTAAGCATGCCATTTGTTTTCAATCGTTCTTATATATACAGACCTACCTTTACGCCACCTATCGAAAATCAGCACGAACTTTTGACATCCCAGTACTAGGATTTAAAAAAATCAAACAAGAAACCATCATTTTCACATAATTCATATTTATACCTCTATATTTCATTAATTTAAATCTCTTTATAGCTAATTTTAGGCGCATTTGTAATAGTGTTCTTTTTTACTGAACAAAAAAAGTTTTTAAAAAATTTAATGTAATGAAAAGAGTGAACACATCCGATAAATATTTAAGTATTTGAGTTTTTCCCTTAAAATAGCTCTTTAAGACTTCATTCATAAAAAGCTTCATTCTCATACAAACATTTATTTAAAGTTTTATTTGTTTCTCAAAATATATCAATATTTTATAAAATTCCTATTATTTCTACAAATTATAATATAATTAAACAGATTTTATTTCTCAATTTTTAGAAATGTTTCTCACAATTATATCCATGGATTTGGATGTTCTAATGTTATTTATAATTTTGCAATTTTTTTGCAAAAGAGGAAAGAAAACTCAATTATAACTATGATTATGTGGATTTTTAAGATATAACTATTTACCTAAATCCTTACTACATGAACATAATCATCAAACATATTATGCCCAACCTCTATGAAACATTGCATAACTTTATACTCATTTCAAAAAACCGCTTTGCCATTTTAAATTCATGACTGCCATAAAAAAAACCTTAGAAAAAGCAGTTTAAAGTTTTAAAGATCAATGCAATGATTTAGAACACTGTTTAAGAAAATTTAAATAAGTCGTTAAATAATGAAGCATGCGCTATGAAATTTGCTCATATATTTAAACAATTCATGCAATTAATAATTTAAGGAAATGTCTATTAGATATTTTCTATTAAATGTCTATTAGATATAAATCTATTTAGATATTTTAGTCATTTTTAAGGTACTTTATCCTCTGAAAAATAGTTTAATATAAAAACAATCTAACTAAATATTTGATAAAGTATTATGTAGATTATATTCTTGTAAGTTTAATGTTGATTTACATTTAGATTTAAAATTAAAGTGGATTTACTTATTGTTATTTAAAGTTATATGTTTATTGCGAATGGTGTCGATTTCCGAGGAATTTCCAAAACGATATAAGAGATGTGATTATTATATGGTTAAATCCTATAAAAAGATTGAAAGCGAAAAGAAAACGCAGCAAATTGAATCGGAATGTTTACAGTTATTCTTAGTCTGACTGGCATTTTATTCTTTTTTTAAAGATAAAGAGAGTTTAATCCGAAGTTTAGTCCGCCTCTTGTGTAAGAAAGGAACAAAAAGACAAAAGAAGAAAAGGGAGAAAGAGATATGACTCGCATTTCTTTAGAACTTATCTGTTTTATCCCGTCCACTAGAAAAAATCCAATCACAAGAGAATGGAAATGTTTTTGGAGCTTTTACGATTTTGCAGACTTACTAGATATCAAACTATTGAATCTGAGCTTGTAGTTTATTGAGTCCTTGCAAGTTCAAATCCTTCTAAAACGAAATGCTAAAAATATTAAATTTCTGAAGCAATTTATTGCATTTAGTTTATGGATAAACTCAAAATGTATGTAATAATAAATTAATGAAAACTATTAAGGAAACCAGGTAGTAAGAGGGAAAATCAATGTGAAGAAAAAAAGAGATAAAAATTAAAATTAATAAGCTCTCTCTTAGAAAAAGAAAATTGATTTTTACATCTTTCATATTGTATTTATAGCCTTTGCAATATTTTTGTTTACGATAAAAATTATTCTCAGGATAAAATGAATAAAATGTTATGTTTGGATTCATTAAAATACTATTAATTGCTTAACTTATCTGCTTTGAATAGATATGTAACATCCATTTCTATAATTTAGTTCGGGAAATTTGAAAATATCACAATACCTAAAAAAGGAAAATGAAGAGAATGCTGTCCAAAGAAAAATAAAAAATGCCATAAAGGTAAATATTAGAAAAGCATGTAAATGTGAACTGCAAAACTTGTTTGTCATTAAAAATGTATCAAGAATGTTGGACGTAATACAATATAATTTTTCAATTAAAATTATAATTCTTCTTGAGTTTTTAATTATTTAAAACCACTTATGCAAAAAAAAGATTAGATGACCAGAGAAGTACGGAAGTAAGAAAAAAGAAAGGAGGGAGCTAAAAAAGATATAAAATAAAAAAGCGAATTGGTCTGTCCATTTTGATAAGTACAAAAATAAATGAAATAAAGCTATATGACTATACTAATCAATATCTAGAAAAAACATAAGTCTTAAAGTTTTTGATAGACCCATACTGATAAAATGTAACTTTTTTAACAGGACATGAAAGTTAAATTAGTTTAATATTGAAAAAAAAAGTATTTTATTCACTTTGCTTCTTTCATGGAATATCTGTTGCATTTTTAAAAAACTTTGAAATCTTAAATTAAAAAGTGAAAAGAAACTATTGAAATTAAAAATGCCATTGGTATCGTAAGTATATTGTCAGTAAGTAAAATGAACTTCATTTAGCTATCTTAAATAAAAGATTTAAAAAGAATAAAGGGAATTCTGCTCACAAGCTGCTATATTTCGTTCTAAAAGAGGAGAGAAATTTTTAAAACACCTTACCTTTTCCCCAAACAAAATTGATGTATGATTAACTGAGAACAAAAACATCTACTTCTTACAATTTATTAGTAAAAAAGGAATTCTGACAGAGAAAATTATATTCTAACAATGTACAAAAATTAAGAATCTCAACTTACTTTTACAAATTAGCAAAATATTAATGCGATACACGTGATTCTTTTTTTCACAAACGTATACATTTTTCAATGCATCATAAACCACACTTAAACAATTTTTTGTATCCTGAGAATAAGCATTTATAACGCGTGAGAATCTGTGTAATCTTGTTCAGGGGCCCTTCTAGTATTCAGGCAATTAATTTATTAATGTTTCTTTTCATTAACTGAGTATTGACAGATTGGAGTATCTGCATATTCTTTGTAAATTTCAGATCAAGGCATATGCGTATCAACTTCAAGAAGGACATAAGAATAATACAAATAAATGACAGGTAGCATTTCTCGCCTTTAACCACAAAAATATGTTGGTTGTATCCACATTAGGCAAGCACCATGGGAAAAGACAACGTGATTATTTGCCTTGGAACTTCTGTACTAATCACTAACCGGCTTTATGATATAAAGCGTCATTCCACTCTTCACATTCACTCACCTAATGCTCACTTCCTACACTATCAATAGCTATCGCTACATCTCTAAGGTGTTATGGCCTCTCTGATCTCCAGGTCGTCCCTTAAGTCTATTTCCAATAGAGAAATGCTTGATCAAACGTTCCACTTACTGACTTTTATTTTCTTGATGTATTTTTCTTCTTTCGTCCTTCGGTATATCGGAGGAATTTAGTCTTTTACAGCACAATAATTGTAGCTATAGACTTCTATTTTTCTGTACTGTAACGATAGATGATAGAACTTTCGCAACTGCATTATGTGATTGTGAACAGAATGTATCAGAGTGTTTTATTTATCAATGGTTAATTGAATATATACCACAAAAGCCAATATGAATGGTTCCCAAATTATGTGTGACAAGCATAAACTCATATCAAACGATTCTTTTTTTCTATATGAGCTCATTCAGAAAGTATTATCTAAATATTATTTACTGTCTTAGTTTAATGAAGAATATACTTCATTAGCTCTTGCATGGAACATCATTAGAATTTATTATCATTTATATTTCTGATATTTTTGCTGCACAGGTTGCTTTTCAAAATTATCTGTACGAATTGTTTTAACGCATTTTGTTAAAGTGTCTGTTTCAAATTAGATTTCTCCTTATACTACCACAGACGTAGTGAATTTTTTATGTTATACTTTTTGTATTCAACAATCTCGGTTATTGACTGATATAGATGACAAAAATTGTTAGATTCTGAATTATCTAAATCTGCAAATTTTCACTGTGCTGAGATTGTTTCTTATTCATGTTCTTATGTCACATAACCGTTGATCACCTCATAAAGAAATTTCTCACATAACTTTCATTTTCATAAAGCAATCTTTAGAAGCATGTATTACCTAGAAACCTTCTTTAATTGCCCATTGTACAGCTTTTATGTTTTGGAAAAAAAGAAGCTACTGTAATTTCATGTTTCGAAAAGTTATCTCTATTCCATCCTGTTCTCAAAACTTTGGAATACATTTAAGATGTTTTAAAGTCCTACTTACTAAATCTTACTAATTAAAGAATTATGAATAAATACCTTGTAAGAAATAGAAAAATAAAATTAAATAATGTGATATATAATGTAGTTTCATTTATAATATGTTAATACAATCTTTTGAATGTCTTATTTTAAATTTTAAAGACTACCTGTTTGTATAATAACACAATAAATACCATATAATTTAGCAATACTAGATACAGCTGAACACTACAAGTGCATTTCACAACTATTTGCTATAGACTCAATAATCAAGTGTAATGATTTTGGTAACAGTGAAATTTTTTCAAGCACAAATTTATATTGTTTCTTATATATTATAGGAATAGATTAATAATTATAAAATTTGTAGTTTCAGTATTTTATTGACATAAATATTTTTAAGGTCGTATATGTAAACTAAGCTCTTTTGAAACATTTTTTGTATAATAAATGTAATTTGTATTGTTTTACTTTACGCAATTCTGTTATATAAAATTAGTATCTAAATGATGGTTATTTAGACATTTAAATATTTTATTATTATTGAAAATAGTAAAATTTTCATTCACTTAATCGTTAATAACGTTGTTGTTTAACAGATTTCTATATTTTTTTTTCAGTAGTTAGACATCATTACCCTTAAAATAAAATTCAGTATATAAAATACTATTATGGAAAAAAAGCATTCAACAGATATATATTAGTTATAAAATCAAATTACTTGCTTTTTCTCCTTATTGCATAATTGAAATTTGTTAATTACTATACACACACACACACACATATATATATATATATATATATATAGAGAGAGAGAGAGAGAGAGAGAGAGAGAGAGAATCAAGGATCTAACCATCACAACTTTTGTAATTTTATTATTACAATATCATTAATGCTATTGACCATATATGAGTATGTATATGATACATCTTGGCGATGTTATTATTGATGTTGATATTCAGTAAAATAACGCAGCCGTTGTTAGCAATGTCTGATTTTTGAACGTTTCTGGAGTACTTTTTGCATTTATAATTCTTAGTCATGACTAAATAAAATGTGTGATGTTGCATGGCCTCACAGCACGTGACAACAGAAAGAGTATAAGATAGAGCAGAATGCTTATATATAATGGAGTAAAAAGAGAATTTCCCGAAATAATTTTTGTTAATTCCAAAATTAAAAGGGGCAAACTATACATATAAAACTGAAAAACTTTTTACGCTAAATATAAAAATAGCACCAAAAATATGTTCTTGTGAGTGTGAGTGTGAGTGTGTGTGAAAAATACTACCTCAAATTGAAGTACATTAAGGAAAAGTTTGTTCCAAGCAAAAAAGACATTATTTTGAAAACTTTAAGCAATAAATTTAAATGGAGATTGTTAATTTCTTTCTTTGAACCAGTCCGTAGTGATTTATTTACCTGATCTTTAATTTCTTTCTTCAAAAGGAGAAGAGAAGGTCAACAACAACCCATACTTTGCTCGTCTTAACAAATAAAACCTGAACAATTTTTTTGTATTTTGATTATTTGTTGTCTTATTATATTCACATGTATTCTTCTTGGACAATATTAAGAAGAATTTCTTCCATTCAAACAGAAGAGGATATTAGGAATTGATAGTTGTTAATTTTTCGTTTATTTTTATTGTATTCTTCACTATTTAAAGGTACTGCAAAAAAACTCATCCAAAGTAGCCATTTATAGGAAGAATATTATTTATATAAAAACAGAATATTTTTTATTAATTTCTGTATCTTTTTTTTTACGTCTGGACAATTGCATCTATAAAAATATATCAAACAGGGTAAACAAAATTAAAACTTAAAATTTTATAATCATATAAATTTCAAAATATTTCTCATAAACTAAGATATTTATATACTATTTATTATAACCAATTTCACAAATGGTACAAATAAAAAAAAAACAAATCAAGCCTTCAGATTTTAAAACTTAATTACGAATCATGATTTCATACTCTAGAATTTTGAACAATAAAAAATTGATGTTCTTAAAATCGGGTTATTGTTTCTCATAATTGAACACAAGTGCTGTAAAAACAGGCACAATCTAATTTTTTTGAGGAACCATGTTTTGGTTGTTAGTTTGTTTCTCACGATCTGTAAACGAAAATTGCAGCTTTCTTTCACTCAAAGTTTTCTTTTGAAGAAAGGAAGCGAAATGACATTAAACAATCCTATTTTTAGTAGAGATATTTTATTTATTTTCCTTTCATATGGCAAAACTTTTTTCCTGTAGGGTAAACTCACAGGAACAAATTTCACATTTTTCGTGAAGAACAGTTTCAAAGAGATGAATGAAATAACCTGTCTCTTTTGTTTGCTTTACAGCGCCATTTATCCTGGAAGCTTTTGATTCATTTAAGAGATGTTATTATTGATGTTCGTATTCAACAAAATAATGCAGTCATTGTTAGTAATTCATGTTTGATTTCAGTTTAAACGATTCAGTAGCATTTATACATATATATAATTCCAAGACTTGATGGAATAAAGTGCTAGAGATTCTGTGCATCACACAGTAAGTGTCAGTGCAGACAAAGAGAAAGAAAACGTTAGTTTCGAGCCGAACACTTATAAACTAAAGAGAAACAGGGCACTCACCGAAATACCTTCATTAATTCTGCAATTAAAAGAGGTTGGTGACATTACTATAACACGTGCGATACCATATATATAAGGGGTTAAAAATACTATTTTTTAATTAATTCGCAGAAATTGATTTTCATACATTTAACATCAATGCAATGCAGTCATTGCTCATAAAATTCTAATTCTCAGATTTAAAGTCTATTTATTTTACGTTCAATGAGAGAGAGAGGATGCATCATGAAATTGGCGGTGAATGAAACAAGCGTTTGTTCGCCTGAGTAGCTAGAACAGAAGAGAGCAGAACTTTCATAATTTTGGAAGTTAATTCAAAAACTATTCATATCATATGATATTTGATTTAGAGATCTTAAGATATTTCTAACGGCAACGAGCTGTCTAGCAGGGATTATTCCTACTACTTTGAAACGTACGTATATTGTAAATCATGCATATTTATAGTGCATGATCGAAAAAACTAAAAGAATAAATGGAATTTTATCAGGAAATAAAATGAACTTCCGTCTGTGATAGTTAAGGATATATATATACTGGTATGCAAAATTTAAGAACGAAATGGATTTTTCAATATAACGTTGTGCAAAAGCTTTCCAAATCAATACAAATAATACAATAAGATCCCCAAGATGTCAGAACATGGGTAGTGCTAGCAAAACGTACCAAAAAGGCAATGAATAGAACAAAAAAGGAAATTTATTGGATAAGTAGCATGGAGCACAATACAAATGAAGGCCGAAACATCCATGTAGTAGGGTAGTCAGAAACATCCAGCCTTTAGTAGGGGATATGATCTCCCCTGACTGCGATGCAAGTTTCACATCGTCTGGCCATGCTGAGTACGAAATTATCAATGAGTTGTAGACATTGCCGCCCATTCGTCTTGTACTGCCAATCGGAGTTCTGGAATCGTTATAGGTTGAAAGTTACGTGCGGCCAAGAAAGTCCCATACATGTTCGATGGGAATTACATCCGAAGACCTTGCTGGCCAATCCATACGCTCAATATCCTCACCGCCCAACAGCTCTTCGATAGGTAATTACTGTGCGATCAGGTGGCGCATTGTCGTCCATGAAAAGGAGCTGTGGACCTATAAAGCCTTTAAGAAGAAGCACATACAGACGGATAATCTCTTTATAATAGCGGGCCCCAGTGAATGAACCTCCTTTGAAGATGAGAAGGTCTATATATGTATATATATATACTCTCTCTCTCTCGGCAATAATTATTCTTATTTTTTTTATCTCTTAGATTGACATTTAGTCATATCATAGTAATTTGCTGCCGTTATGAAAATAGTTTTTTTTTTAAAATGTATAAAATTATATTAATAACAAATGTTACCTTAAAATCATCTGAATTACTTCAAATGAACTATTAATCATATTTTGTAAAACTTTGTTACTTTGTTTTAATTTTACTTTTCTTCCTCTTTTATAATTTGAAACAGTCTGTGATGTTCAGTTTATTTTATACTTGTATAATACGAGTAATAAATCATACGTCTCTTAAGCATAAAAAATATTTTCATAAATTTTAAAAAGGATTCGAATTCTATTTTTCCTCTGAAAATGTAGTAATATACATTAATATAAATTCAGAAATACCCAGCTTTATTTATGAATCAATAGTTTCAGTGTTATGTTTGCGAACACTGTATACGGAATTCGATTTTTAGATATCATTATGAAATTTTATAGTTGTCTAGATTTTGTTTATAGTTGCTATTTGAGTGTAAATATCTGAAACTTCTTGGAATGATGTAATACTTATCTCCAGAAAGGACCTTTAATAAACATACATAACTATGTAGTTTGGGATAGAAGATAAATTCGAAATTCATAAACCTGAATTGATAACAAATTATCTAAATTAACAATGTGCTGTAAGATTTCTTATATTAATCAATTTATAATGCCATACTCGCGCTCTGTGGTATAGAAAGTAATGAACCTGTGTGAGAAAGAAAAAGCTAAGAACTTCTAAGAATGAGAACGGAAAGCAAATCTCTAACTCCATAAATAAAGTGATAAGGAAGCTGAGGACTGGGTCATCTCCGCAGTTGTTAAGTCTATATTTATTCAGTAAAAATTTACATGCTTCATCTAATAATCAAGCGAAATAAAAAAAATGTATCCAATCTGGTCAATATGGAAGAAAGCACAGTCTTTAAAATATAAATAAAAGTATACTCTTTTAAATTGGTATTTCTATTTATATATGTTTATAATTTGGATGTAATTTTTTGCAGTGGTTTTTTACAATTCATATTTATATGGGTTTTAAAGCAATGTTCTTAAATTTGTATAATTTTTCAATAGATGGCGACACATTTTTATCATATGACTTATTTTTATTCTTCGTATGATTTGTATGTGTGATTTCTTTTATCCTTATATTTAAATTTTTTTTTTGAATATTGGTTATTTTAAAGTTCAACTTTTCAATTTCTATTTTTCAGGTAAGTAAATAACTTTTTAAAAATCTTTTAATCTAAAGTTTATCAGTAATGTAGTTTTGGAGATTAAGATTTTCTAGAATATTACTCTGTTTGAATTTGCTGGATTCTAGTGTTTTTGCAATTGAGATGTTATTTATGGAAGCATTATGGTGCTGTGTTGGAGGGAATATTTAAACATATCACTCTGGTTATGTTTGCTGGATTTTAGTGGTATAATTTTTTATAACACTTTTTAAGTTAAAATTATTAATAGTTGTACAAATATGTTTATATTACTTTTTTATGATTATGTTAGTATATTTAGGTATAAATGAATCTATTTCCATTGTTTACTTTCTTTCTTTTTTTCATTTGGTTGAATTTTTTTATGTTTGTGTATTTCTGATTAATTTTTGGTTTTATACCAATGTGTGATAATGTAATTTTCTAAAGTGTCATGGTTGGATACTCACACATTTTTTCGTTTCAAAGTGTGGAACATTATTAATTACATTATCTTTATTTTTATTCGTAGTTGTTTCTTAAATCTTACTTTGTTTTTATTATAAATTTATGTGACTTTAAAATTATTTTTAATTTTTATTAATAGTTTTAACCATATTAATTTAATATTTTGCTCGATATATTTAAGTAAATGTTTGACTTTATTTAAAAAAAATTTATTTCTGATAAAATTTGTAATTAGATTTTTGGTTATCATTTTAACATTTTCGTTTTTCTTTTAATTCATTAGTTATTTTGTTCTAATTAAATTTTAAAAAAGTTTTAAAATTTTAGGGTTTATAATTTTTATTTAAGGGGTTATTTTAATAATATATATATATATATTGCATAAAACTCTTTTCATCATCAAGCAGTGATGTACTCATAACTAATCGTACAACAAATCAAATAAAAACAGTTTCGAAAAAAATATTAGAATAGATTTTAATTTTTAACTTCTCAATTAATTTGAAGTCATTTTCATAATGTTACATTTTTTATTTGTTTTTATCTATTATTTATTTCATAATTTCAGACAACAACAAAAATTTGAAACAAAAGTTTCATTAAGTATGTGAGTGTTTGACAATTTTATTAAGAAGTGCTACTAATATATTTAACTCAACAATCGACTTTATGAATGTTTCAAATAAATAGGAAACTTACTTGGAAATTTTTTTCTGAATAACGTTATTTGAATCTTCAGCAATGAAATTCCAATTTTATATTACTATAGAAAAGAACGCTAAAATATTGAAGAGTAAATAAAACAAGATCTATTCATCTATCTCTGTGGTGTTGAATTTTTCATATATATATATATATATATATGCTCTAGATCTAGAGAAATTCAACAATTTCTTTCGAAATTATAACTGACATTTATTCGTGGTTTGAGAAATATTTTTTATCCTTTACGATCTCATTGACTGCCGCCTCATATAGATTCTTCCTGAGATAACTTTTCATCTTACTTTTTCCCACCTCCTACATTTCTTCCTTTTATTCCTTAGCAGCGGAGAACAATGATGCGAAGAGAGGGGAACTCTACATTGTCACTCCCAGCTCATGTATTTTTAACAGATAGCAGTCGTCAGTTCTTTACGCCGACACAGATCTTTGGGAATCAACTTGGAAATTGTCTTGAAGGCATAGAATAGAGCCACTGTGCTTTTACAGTTATTTATGT
This sequence comes from Nephila pilipes, assembly GCA_019974015.1. Classification (NCBI taxonomy): domain Eukaryota; kingdom Metazoa; phylum Arthropoda; class Arachnida; order Araneae; family Nephilidae; genus Nephila; species Nephila pilipes. Next base: position 81,297 of record BMAW01036728.1, read on the forward strand.
TGCAATTTTAATGCACGAATACTCTGAAAATGTATCTTTCATGTTCAAAGGAAAGGCAGGGGTGTTAAATATGCTCTTCGCTTCATCCGTGATACCTATTTTTTCATCGTTTTAAGAGGTCTCAGAGCTTTCAGTTTTAATCTTGAGGTTTGTGTTTCTCTTATTTGCTTTTGCTTGTAAGCCCGCTGTTGTAAAGTGTACTTTTATATAAATATAAAATATTCATCCAGAATTTTCTTTTAAAAAAAGAGCTGCTGCTAGCAAATGTTATAGGCTTGGCTTTTGTTGTCAATATAATGATGATCAAATTTTTTCTGCGTATGTCGCTTCAGATCTGTACTCATTTTACTGGAAATTTTGTTAAAAAAGAAAACATTTTATATGTTAAGCTAGGCTTCACTCCCAGATATCTCTTGCTTCTGTGCACAATTATTTTTTGTTATATTTATATTTAACTTAAAATAATTGCTTACGGCAGTAGGCAATATCTGGGAATAATGCCCAGATTATTACCGTCTTTGTCAAAGAGAAATGAGCTTATTTTATTCCAAATTTAATCCTTTTTAAAATCAAAAGCAATGAAAATCACATTTTTACACTGAGATATCAGTCTGCTTATCTACATTTCATGTATGAAGAATATCGCATTTATATTCATAAATAATTATGTAGATCCGATTAATGATCAATAGCTGCATTTGTATTCTTAAGTCATGTAATTACCTTTAGGTACGTTTTACATAAACCCTGCTGCATTTATAACATTAAATATTTATAATTTACTTATAAATACAACTTTTTATATACCGAATGTAATAATAGTTTCAAAATTCAGATTTAATTAGATTTAAAAGAGTAAACAAAACCTTTATGAATCTTTTTTTTTCTTCAAATATTTAGGTAGTACCTAAATTTTAAGAGCATTTATTGGGAAAAAAATTGATTTCCCTGTATATGAAATAACCTCACTTCCTAATGTGTAAAATATCAGCATGTATTGAGTAGAAGTTTAGGAATATGAACCAGGATCCTAAATAAAATTACATTTTGAGAAAAAAGCATATATAGGTGTTTTCCTCTAACATGCACGTTTATTTACAATTTTTAAATTCAATTTTAGACCATTCTATTTATTAATTTTTCACAAATATTACAATTAAATATTCAGCGAAACGCCCTTCTATTATTTAAAGCAAAATATTTTAAAATCTATTGTTTGTTTCAGATATTTAGCATCTCAGTTATCTTTAAAACTCTTTATCATTCGGTTGAATTTATGTTTTATTTGGTTTTAAAGCCTAGCTTTTTAAAAATATTGGCGAAAATATCATTTGCATTTCCATATTACTTAGGGTTAAATTACGAATGCTTTAGATTTTGCTCTACAACTTAATATCTTCTATTCAATGGCTCGTAATATGTTTGCAGGTTTGTCGATGGAATCAAAATACTATTCAATCATTTAATTTCCAGACTAAAATCAATCCCCTAAACCATCCTCAAAAACATAAAAAAACATTTTAAGGAAGAATATCAAAGTTTTGTTTCTAGAAACACTCACATTCTACAGTTAGAAATATTTAAAATTACGAATGGATTTGCATTTCAGGTATTACCAGTTCTCCGTCATCATGACTGTATTTACAACTTTTTGTTGATGTTGCCCAAATTCAACCCAATTCTTTTAAGAAGCCTGTGATGTTGGGCTATTCGCGATTTTCTCTTCACTAACCTTGGGGACTTTAATTGAGATTGATTGTTGTAAATAGCAATTTCTTGCTAACCAAAATGAAACGTGATCAGGTAAATTAGAGGCATGTAGAAATAAAGTAAAGTGATTTAGGTAGGAAAGTATATAAACTAAGAGAAACTCACACGATGGAGGTCGAGTATCACTGGTGTTGAGTATATACCTTACAGGAGGTAGACGAGATCAAGATTTGTTACGGGTAATAGTGATCGTGTCGAAGTCAACAATCAAGTCAACTTCAACTGTGAAAGTTGCGGTAAGACACTTAAATCGGTATTAGTGAGGCGGGTGAATATATCTAGGGTGTTATCTTGGAGAGCAGGAATCCATTTATCATTGTAGTGCAAGTCTATTGAATAAATATTGTGCGTGAGATTTGTCTAACATCTTCTTGTATAAGTTATTCACTTTTTAGTGTTAGTATATTTGTGATTGAGTTATGGCACAAGAGACAAATAGGAATACTAATTCGCCAAAAGCCTACTAAATGTATTAACTTGAATTTATATTACTCAAATGCTAAAGCTCTATTAGAGATATACCCCATAATATTGAAACACTATCAAATTATGAAACTAGAACTGAGATCAATTACTCTTCCAATTTCACGACGATTCTACGCGATAACTCAGATATTCTCAAATAAATTTAACTGTACAGAGTTAAATTAGAACAAACATCTTCGCCACGCTAACATGTTTCAATTATACGTATATACTATTCATCATATGTCTGAGGATTTAGTGATAAAATACTTAATCGGTAAACATAAATAAAATCAAACTAAGAAAACTTTTGTATAAAACTAGTATTCGATTTCAGGCTTCTCAAAATAATGGACGCGTAGAATATTTGAAGATAATTTTTTCTATAAGAAACTGAAACTTGTAGCTTCAATTAGAGATGTTTAGAATTTGAGAGATTGTGGTACGGGTGGAGTAGTGTCATCTTCCCAACCATTTTCCACATTTGACTGTAGTTAAGTATAATAATCTCTTCAACAATAATTCTTGAGTATTTGTAATTAGGCAAAACTTCTAAAAAATAACTGATTAACTCTCTCTCACTCTAGCATTTGCTGCTATCACTTTATATTTTATTGAAAGGATGTAAACGTAATCAAAAAATGAAATAAAACAACCGATTAAAATACAACTTAAAAGCAAAATACTTGAAGAAAAATCGTTGTAAAACATTTTGCTTGGATGGAGAGAGAGAGAGAGAGAAATTTCTTTAACTTCGCACTACAGAAACTGAAAATCTATGGGTGACGGCCCACATACTTTTGAACCATGGTCAAGTGACAAGGAGGATACCTAAATGTTGTTATTTAACACTTCTAACTTCAAATCACACCATATGAATAACTTCAAGATAGCTCCATTTAATGTATACTCTTCCCGCATTAATAAGCACCCTGGGTTTTGGTAGGATCGAAACTCACTTCAAACAAGGAAAAGTAAAACCTACATCATACTTAATAATAATCTTCACTCTGAAATTTATAACCATGAGTTCGAGCCCTGATGCCATCAAAGATCCTCAGTGTTAGTGGGGCTGATACACGTTAAATCTTTTGAGGCTAAAAGTCATCCCAATAGCGTGCTGTGGAAGTTTGAAGAGGGAGATGCTAGATCAAGTGTTGTTCTCGCATTTGACTGACGATCAAATTTACAGGGTTCATCACTAGTCGCCTGCGTCTTACTTCAAAGTGCTACATTAATAAAACCACCAATTAATCACGAAGAAATTTAAGAGAGTATTGCTGTTTCATTAAGTATAAACTCAAAGATTTAAATGTATTTTTTTTCTTTCTGTCATATAAAAATGAAGAAATATTTGGTTAAACTATACTCGTATGGAACAGATTGCCTCCATTAATTAAATGTGTTTGACTCAAACTTTCTCCAATTTTTTCCTTTTGATAATGAAACTATTCAAAGAGTTTTCGTATAACTACGTAAAACCACAGATTTTGTAAACAATCTAATTTTTTTTAGAATGAAAATTGCAGAGTCAAAGGTCTACCATTAAATTTTGTGGTTGATGACGGTAATCTTCGGTGACGATCAATCTCAATGAAGTTAATTACATGCCATTAAGGATGTTGAAAACTTTATACTATATAAAGTACTATTTTTAACCTTGCTTTATGAAGTCTAAATTACTTATTTTAAAATGATTTTTTTCTCATGAATATTAACTTGTGGTGTGTCCATGATTTAAAATTTATTTTTAGACTTGTTCGAAATTAAAGTTTAAAAGATATCAACGTTTTTGTTTCAAATCATGGATAAATGAAACCTTCTAGCTCTTACTAAACAGGGAATACGTTAACCTTCGAAAAAGAATAAATTTAAAGAATTTGTACTCATCAAATGCAATCACGTCTGGGATAAAAACATTAATTTCTAAGATTTTTAAACTGCCTAGGAAGGTACTGAATGTCATAAAGTTTTCAATATTTAATCCATAGAAAGAAATTTCTGAGACAGGCACTTTATTATTTCTACAATTTATTAGTTAAATCAAATAGAAAAAAAATTAATGTCAAAAATTAATGAGGCGTCTTCGAAATGAAAAATGAGCTTATTATATGCCAAGTTTCAATACTCCTTACTTTTTAAAATCAAAAGCCATATTTTAACATTAAGATATCTGTATATTTGTGAATCACATTTGTAAACATTAATAATTACGCGTGAACAATTAATAATCAATACTTACATTTGCATTTGAAAGTCGTACACACACATAACACACACATGCATTACACATAAATACTACTACATTTATAACTGACACACATAGCATTTAATAAGTTAAACATAATTATAATTATAATTTTAAAATTAAATTTAATAAAATTTTAAAAATATCCCATAATTTTTTATTAAAAAATTGTGCGATATTTATATTTATGAATTATTATTAGAAAAATTTTATACTGATCGATTTGGAAATAACCTTAATTCACAATGTATAAAATTTCAGCAATGTGGATAAAGTAGAATTTTAGGATACTGTATCATAATCCTAAAGTTCCACTATTTGAGGAACACATAATTACGTATATATTTCTCTATAGGTTAGCATATGTGTTTACAATTTTATAATTACTTTTTAAGTGCTCTATGCATTAAATTCTCACAAATAATACACCTACAGAATCACCAACTCATCCTCTATTTCTTAGAGGCAAAATTAAAAAATACAAAGTTTGAAGCATTTAGTGTCGCATTTACTTTATTAAGTTCTTATATATATAGCAAGCTGAGTGACAGAGAAAGAGAGAGAACCAAGCTTGTATCTGATCTTTATAAGTAATAGAGAAAACAAAGACGCTTTTTTGTTATAATTAAAAAATAATAATTTTTTGGGGGGAGGTGGGAAGGTCTTGAATGTGTTTTCAACGATGATGGATATTATAGTCTCAGACAAAATCCACAAAACCTTTTTGTAGACATACATTGACAACTTTCACTATATTTTTATCCTGATTTATCTTTATAACTAAAAATAAATTCGTCCAAGAAAATAGCTGAAAAAACTTAGTTACAAGAATAAACTCAAAATATCCAAAGCAGATGTTGCTAAATAATAGATTTTCGAAACAAAAAAAAGGGGCCGTATAAATTTATTAATATCATTTCTTTTTATATTTCCTTCAAAATCAATATTTAAGTTATTTTTGAAACTATTATTTAGTATCTTCACTGAACATGTACCAAGAACATGCGCAGAGTATACTTTTTAATTAAAGTACGTTTAAATGGCATGCAATGTTACTTATACACATACATATATACATTAAGAAAAAAGCGAAATTCTTTAAATCTACTTTAAAAGTGAATTTCTTTAGTTGAAATTCGAATCATAATGTTCTCATCTTATTTGAAAATCGTAGAAATTAGTAGAGAGCTAAATATTTTGAAGTGTTGCATTTAAACAATCAATTAATAGGCAATATTTTTTACTTCAGCCATTTTAGGTCAATCTGAAGATCATTACAAATTCACTTCTACTTCAATTTTTTGAGATATGTTTTTCGTATTTCACTGTCGAGATTGGAAATCTTTCCCTACTTGTAGGCTTTGTTAATTTTGCATTTATATTTATATATGTAAAGGGTTCATTTGCCTTTAGATTGTTCTTGTGAAACTATTAACATACACAGATTGTGAAATGATTTCCTGTTAACATTTAATATCCTTTCATTTTATTGAACACTTGGATAACAAATTCTTCAACTCAAATAGAGAAATAAATTTTTGATATTTTTTGAATTTTTAAATATTATCATATTCATGGAATGTTATAAATGCCTTTTTGACTTACATTCATCGTCAAAAAAGATGCACCTAGAAGGCATAGTCAGATTGAATTGATATTGAAAACAAAATTAGTACTCACCATCAACAGAAATGATTAGAAAATGAGTTTGGGTATGACAAAATTTATTAGTCAAAAATCAAAATCATTCAAACTTTCAAAAGGATTTATCTCACTATCTTTAATCTTCCCTAGATGTAGTGGATATAGCTCTACTTGAACCCTACTTATCTTGAGCTACAACTTCCTTGTACCCAATTCCACTAACAGAGTGGTGTGGTTGCATCTGTGCTACCGATATGATGCTCAATCCGAAGGAATGACAGTCCTATGAATCGAGCCTTTTCAAATGCTTCCAACTGTTCAAATAGCTGATGTCTTTTTCTCAAAGGCATTTTAAACTTCAAAGCGATAAATTAAACTCAAACACCCTAATAAAAATCAAATTTGCATGCTTTGAGAAGAACTTTTTAAAGTGTCCTTAGTGGTGCAGTAAGGGGTTTTGTTTTGATGACATCATGTGTTTGATGACATCATTGGCGCCGATGCGGCTGACACTTTAATCATTTGCATATCTAATAGATACGAATCATATTCTTAATTTAATGTAAGTACCTTTATTTTTTCTTGGTTGAACTTTTTTTGACCATGAATGCTTATATAAAATTAAATAGAATACAAAAGGGTGAGCATGTGTGTGTGTGTGTGGCCAGCATGTGTGGCATGCTCTTGTTTTTGTATGTGTGTATGTATTTTGTATTGTGTAGCCAGCCAACATGTATGTTAATATGACTGTAGCCAACAGCAATATGTATGTAATAATAATAATGACTATGTGGCCAACATGGCTGTAATAATAATGTAGCGCTCAGAAGCTATGTGTAATAATAGCCAGCCAAGCCATAGCCTTGAGCTACCAACCATACATATGTGTGTGTATGTAAGCAGCAATAACAACAACAATAATGTGTAATATCAATATGTCAAACTATGCTCATATGTGTGTGTATGTAATATGTTATTTTAGCATAGCTAATATGTCTGTAATAATGAAAAGCAATATATTAATATGAAACTGTGTGTGTGTATGTGTAATATATTTCCCAACCAACAACATGTATTAAGTAATGACCTGACATATAATATTAGCCAGCAGGCAACTATTAATAATGCAGCAGCCAACAATAATAATAATATTATGGTTTGGTTTGTTGAAATTATAATTTAATATCCTTCTATAATATTTCCTAACATTCTATGAATATATACATTTTTCCAAAGTATAAAAAGTATAAACTTGTAACCCTTTGAGGAGTGGTATATAAAAACATTAAATTTTTGCTGAAATTCATCTGATATGCATTAATAATATTAAAAGGGCACAGTATCAAGCTGTAAAATTAATTTTTATTTATTTCATGATTTTTAAGACCCGGTATATATAATATACCACCACCCTTCTAGGACATCTTATTTGTACACTCGCTGTTTCGTATTCCTTCGAAGAAATGATCAATTCTTTCATAAAAATTATATTATTTTAGTTAATTTGGGAAATATTAGGATCACAAAACACTTTTGAAAAAATTTGAACTTTATGATGTTGTATTTATATTTCTAAGAGTGATAACTTGTGTGAAAATATGTCAATTAATATAAGTATAGCTTTTTATACATGTAGAATTTGCATAGTTCAATGATAAAACTATGTTATAAAGTTAATAAACCAAATTTTGTTGAAAAGCATATACAATTTTTTAAAATAAGACATTTTTTATTACGCAGTTTGAAGTTAAATTTTCTTCTCCACTTGTTTCAGAAAATAACTCCGATCCATCAAAAGGGAGCTCTTCAAACAGAGCAAGTTCTTTCACAGTTGAAAGTTCCCGTGCAGGCATTCTTTTTAAGATATATTTTAGAATATATATATATATTTAAAAAATAGTTAAAATTAGGTTATTAAGCTACATTAAATGAAATTTGAATTTTTCTGAAATAACTATGCACACGATTGTACAATATCTGAACTAGTCACGAGAGGAAACGAAAACTTGAATGCATTGAACGCTTAATAAAACTAAAATTCTGTTCGATATATGGTATCTGCAAGAGTTCAAACACCAGCAGTCCACGGTAATTGAACGTATTCAGAACATACCCACTCACATGTAATAAACAGACGTGTTAAACAAACAAAAAGCGTACAGTCCTCCTTACTCAATATTATTTACAGGATGTGTACTCAATTCTTTTTCTTTATTTTTAATCTCCGCTAAAGTTGATTTCCTAGATTTTTTACAGTTTAAAAAGAAATATCCCTTTTTTCAAGATTCACATCTGGCACCCAAACGGCCAGGACTCTGTTCTTCTTACAACGCTGGTATCTCTGGTATTGCTGTATTGTTCCTTTTGTAATACCAATTGTCAATAATTTATATATCAATTTACTTAGACCCTTTGATAAAGTTTATCACAGAGGCAATGAGCTCCTATTCTCGTCACTCTTTTTCCGGCAGTTTATCAACTATTTTTATTTCATACTAACACTTTATGTCCATTATCGTTAACAAGTCTCATGTCTATCAACGACGAGAAGTCCCTAATATGCTGTCTCCAGCTAGTTCTGTCTTAGAGGCCTTCAAAGGCTCTCCCTCCGTCTTTGCATTTTTCGATTTTTTCTTGCAATAGTTCTGGTTTTTGAGATATACTTTTTTACAGCTGCGCTTTTTTTGGTGGCATGCACCGCATTGATAAATTTCTATTCCTGTTTTAAATTTCTTTTCTTAGGGGAATAATTCTGATTTTTGCCTCACTGGAACTCGGAAACATATTTATGACTTCTATCTTTCACTGTAGCAAAGTGAACTGTCACATATCAGTCTGAATCGAAAATTTCAGTGCTGTCATCTGTTGCTCATGAACCTTCTGTGTGCTCTATAGCGGCGGTGATATAAATTTTATACCACTATTTTAGAGTATGAAACCAATACCTTATATATGTTGTTTTGACTCATTAGAAGAATTTGCACAAAGTTTCAAACATGAAAATTGAGTAGCTGATGAATTTAAAATTTTCAAATCATTTCAGAAACATTTCTGTGAGGCATAAAACAACCACTTGTTGGAAACTTTCATTAGATTCAAAGCAATAATTTTTATAATTATTCTGCATGGTTCTGTCATTTAATTTAAGTAAATAAAACTAAAAGCAACTATTTGAAGTTAAATGTGTGGGGGGGAAAGCATACTCTTTATAGAGATTTTTAACGCGCAACATAATGTGGTATAAAAAATATACCACCGCCCCTGAAGGGGTTTAGCTCAAAATAATTGAGTATTCTTGAAGTTTCCATTCTCTGACAAGGGCCATTTAATTGTATTTATAAATATAATGGTGTATATTTTTAAAGTAAAATTACTAAACCATTTCTACTGAATAAGTATGCGAATTATTAAATTTTTTACATTTTGCGTGGTAATGCTTAATTCCATGAATTAACTTTTTCCAGAACATGAAACTCTTAACAAAGCAATGTAATTATTATCTTAAGGATTATGTTCATTTTACTTCATACACTGCATCATATCTGAAGATTTTTAATCCATTTTTTTTCTTATAGGCAGATCCAATTGTTTCAATTTCTTTTGTTATTCAGTATGAATATCTTTTCATTTTTTTACGATTCCCATTCCTATTACTGAATTTTAAGGCCCAACCAGCTAAAAGCATTTGCATAAATGCTTTAATTTAAAGGGGGGAAATGCATCTATCAATCAGTCAAATAATATCCTGAAAAATGATCACATAATAAATTTATTCTGGGTAGGTAGGCTTTTCAATACCCAATGACAAATGGAAATTTCATGCTCCCCTTCCTGTATGCCAAAATTTAATGTACAAGATAAATAAAATATTTTTAAATGTATTTAAATAATAGTTTTTAATAAAAAAAAGTTCATACATTTTATTTTAAATAGTTTTAAATATTTTAAACTTTAAGGACATCGATGCGTATATTTCCAAGGTTTCACTAAATTTAACGTCAAAATGCCAAAATGATGTCGTGATAATCTCAAAAGGATTATATATATATATATATATATATATATATATACATATACATATAATTTATACTTTCTTTGACATTATATAAAAACAAAAATCATACAAAAAAGATATCTTCATGGAATAAGTTTGTGAATTTTCTGTTTATTTTTTCGTCCCTTAAAGTACGGAAAATAATTCATTCTGAAATTTCGTAGCATCAGTTTGGAGCCATCTGCATGCTTTGCCAGAGGAGAGATGTACATCCATGTCTTCCCTCTTCTTGGATTCACCATTGCTGCATTTGTTAATTTTTGAGAACAATAAGGTTTGTATATCTCTCATTTGAGTTGCTTGCATTTTTAATAAACCCACATGCGCTTGTGGATAAATCTATTATTTTAATGCTTAAATTTTTACCATATTTTACCACCATAACACACCGGATTTTACCACCATTTTCATTTAATAAAACCATATAAGCTTGTGGATAAATATACTATTTTTCCATGCTTTGTAAGTATGAGTTCGTTTGTGTGGGTATTAGCGTATCGATAATCAATTGGAAGAAATAGTGAAACTGATACCCTGAAAGGTCTTTTGTAACTACATTTTCACGGATGGCACTCAGGGGAAAAACAGAAAGATCGTGACTTGGAGAAAATGTTCACCCCTAGTCTATATCTATTCCAATATATTAAGGAACAATTTTCTACTTAAGATCGTAATTTCTTTCTCTTTTCTTAGAATTATTTTAGTACTTGGAACTTTTCTGTCATAACATTGAAAATAATACCTCCACAATGCTCAAAGATCGTTTTATAGAGGAAAACTTATTCATCATAAATATTCCGCTGTTTAACAACCAAAAATAAGTGTAATATGCCATATACGAAATTTCTTGTTTTTTTCTTGAAGAATAAATGCAATTCATTCAGTTATAGACATTTGAATGTATTTATAGTATTTCATTAATGAAAACATATAAGTTTGAGCTGTAATAATCAATTGATTTGATTTACAACTTAAAATCACTCAGTTCTAGATTTTACATTCAGCAAAAAATTTCACATTTTATATTTCTCTGATCACCATTATACCTCTAACCAGCTATTGTAGAAATTCCATTCATAACTTCTTGTGCAATATTTTGTTAAATTTATTTAAAATATTATTATGTTATTCAAAATATGCTCGTAGTCTATAGATCATCTTATAGATATATGTCCTGGTGTTTTCTTAAATAAAAATTAAATTGAAGGCGCTAGAGTAATAAAAATATTGAATAATACATGTAAAAATAATTATATATTAATAAGTTTTATAATCATCTAACAATTTCTGAATTGCTATTTCAGAATAAGAAACTTTGTATATTTCAAGCACTTTTCCTGTAATGTAACTGCTGTAGAATAAAAAAAAAACTGGTCTATTTGAAATGTATTTATATGTGCCTCACAATGGTGAATTCGCCCAAAATGTTAAAAGTGTGAAGGAAGGAAGGTTTCAAAATTTTTCAAGAAAATGCAATGCAACAGATTTGGTATATAATACCTTGTCACAAAGTGACATGTTCAATAAGGAAGCAAACAGGGAGACAAAAGAAGACATCTCGACAGCAAGATAGACAGCTTTTGTGAGCTCTTTCCAATAAAAAATGTCTGTCCGTCAAATTACCAATACCCTTGCCATCCTTGTATCCAGATCTTTAGTTTATCGTAAGCATAAGTCAAGTTTATTTTAATATGAGCCGAGAAATGCACATGATAGAAAGGTGATGCTACTTTGGGTTGAAGAAACAGATACATTGGAAAGATGGGTGGTAAACTGTTCTCTTCAATGTGTGAAGAAACGAAATTCAATATAAATGGCCCAAATGATCAGGCTTATTAAGTGGCTTTACAAATTAGAATTTTCTTTTGATTATTTCTAGGAGCTGAATTCAGTGCAAGAATTAAATGTTCCCGATGACGTCACACTTTATATGTATACTGGGGTTATATATATATAAAATAAAAAAAAATTATTTATAAGTAGATTTTAACACTGTTTACTTCATAAAAGCAAAAAACCCTTTAAATGAAAAAGAAAAAGGCACACAATCTATAATGTTAATATAAACAACGCCTAACATTAATTTTATTTGACAAAAAAAAAAATGCTGAAGCTCTTATTTGTTTATAAACTTACCAGTCTCCTTAAACAGAAGCCAAGCGTGATCGCCCTTCATTTCAGAGCTTGGTATCGTTGCTCCATACAAAGGATATCTTGATAAAAAAAAAACTTCACTCTGTTCATTGCTTACGCTCAAGTGATGCCACCCAAATGTAACCAAAAATGTTTGGGTGACAATCTAGGTGGGAGTGCAAAGAAGGGAATTGTTAATGACATTCTGCACTCCATGTCGTCTAATAAATCAATTACTACACTAACATAATCTTTATATCTTCTGTTACTCAAATGTCCGTATAAAATTGCCTTTAATGACGTCCAAGAAGCTATCTATAGGTATTTGTGAATATAGCATCAAATGTTAGGTCTTTCAAAACCTTCCTAATTTGTGGCCAAAAAAAATGACTTCGTTCAATTTTGCTTCACACATTTTCAGAAATATTACCCTCAAATATTTGAAACCTTAGCCTTCTTTATTAAGAGCCTTAGCAAAATTCTTCAACAGCCTTATGAAGTGGTTTCAAATTATTTCACTGGACTCAACTAATGGAACATTTAGTCTATTTGGCATTAGGACTCGAACCCAAGAATCGACCGAAACAACGCCGGCTGCTAGTTCATGTCCATGACCACTTGATTACTATAGCCACTTGATTTGACCAAATCTGAAACAGTCGATTTCTTGAAACAGGATTCGAGTCATGTATACACTCTTAGAATTTCGCTTCCCATTTGCTCATACCTACATAGTGTGTTCATGATTTTTTCTAATTCCTGTATCTCTTCTTATCTCTAATCTTGAAATATATATATATATTCTGTACTTCTTATACAATAATGAAAATTTACATATACCGTGGTTTTTTTAACAAGGTCAGTTTCTCAAATCAAAGAGTGTAATATAGTAACCCAAGACAAAAGAAAACGAGAGCATGCTAATGATAATTTGTATAAAAAAAAAACCTTGAAAAATCCTGAGAGGATTATTTTCTTATTAGATTTTGTTTTTTGGAAAATACAGTGATGCTTACGACGGTCTTCATTGGATGCGAACCCAATAGATCTTATAGAACAATTGCGTTTAATGATAACAAAACAGCTAACTTTAGATTTGTGAACCTAGCATCAAATGTTGGATCTTTCAACACATCACATCAGATCAAAACTGTCCTGATTTGTGGCCCAATAAAAATGACTACTTTCAAATTTGACTCACTCAATTTTGGAAATATTTCCCTTAAATTTCTGAAACGTTAGTCTTCTTTATTAATATATTTGACAAAGTTCTTCAACATCTTCAACATCCCTATTTTCATATAAGGAGATTCAAAATTATTTTACTGGACTCACATATGATTTCCTAATAGGCCAGTTTAAGATTTTGAAGTGATTTTTTGTTTGTTTCGACAGTTTCATAAACACAATAAAACAGCAAAAGTTTGCAAAACCACCCCGTTAACCAGTCCTCGACTGAGTAACAACATTTAAATAGTTACAATTGTGCAACTCATGATCTTTATAGTTTTCCAATCATGATATTTATATGGTGTTTTATATCTCCCTGTTTGCTTTGTATTTCCAGCAGTAAAACCATTTTTTATAAGTATCGCAATTATGCAATGCATGAGTCGAAGACACTGACGGAAGTTTGATGTAGTTACTCAGTAGCACACTGTTTTCAGACTAGTTTTAGAGGAATTTATAAAAGTTAACCTAACTTTAGGATTTTGATCAATACTTATCGAACCCATTAAAATATTCACATATGTGCAGAATTTTCATTTAAAAAATATGATCAGTTTCTTTCCTTATTCTAAACAAGGAAATCTTTATACATTGAGCTATTAGATTCCATTGTTGCAGCCCACAATCTATTATTTCTGTTTGCTGTTTAGAGAGTTTCAAATAACAAACCAAGTTATTCAGTTATTTCTGTTTTACCAATTGTATGTGTGTGATGCGACATGGCACGAGATTCAGTAATATACTCTTCAACATCGTGTTCATTTTCTCCCCTTCAGTTTCATCTGTGGTCCCTGTTAAATTGCTTTCAAGTTACAAGCCGGAGTAAGTAAACTTTCCCCATAAGGGACAGATTTAAGAGCTGAAGGAACTTCAGGATAGGGATCATATGTTTTGTCTGACTTGAATGTCCTGCAAGATTAGTAAAGCGAAAATAACAATTATTAGTATTATATTTTTGCTAGAGCCAAGACATTGGAACAGCAAATGGCATACCTTTACGGTTTTTTTTCATGTATTGCTTTTGAGTGTAGTTGTACAGATTATACATGAAACATGAGATACTGTTTTCTTATTCATATAATCAAGAAGACAATCAAAGTAAAGTTTATATGCTTTTTTAACTAAATTGGTAATTGGCTCTCCTTGTGCTTTCTACGTAAACTTGACACACATATAGCAGAAGTTATCAGGGTCATGAATCTAATGCGATCACGATGCTTCATGAATATCTTTATGCTACTTTACTATTTATACCTGTTCTCATTTCGAGTAAGAAATGCTTTAAAGGTTCTCTTACCTCCTCAAGGCAAAGGAACCTAACTGAAAACGACAAAATGAGCAAAACAATTGAACAAATGAAAGAAACTCGACTGATAACAGGTCAATTGAAAAGTCCCCGCCCTACCATAGTAAAACACATTTTTTTTGAAAAAATTAGTTTTTTTTATTCAACATAATTCCCTTCAAGGGTTATATACACTGATTATAGTGACCCTCCAACTTTTCGATACCATTTTTGTAGTACCATTTGTAATTTACTTCAAAATAGGCCTCAGTTTCGGCGATCACCTCTTCAGTCGACGAAAATTTCTTCCCAGCGAGCATTCTTTTGAGATCTGAGAACAGGAAATAGTCGCTGGGGGCCAGATCTGGAGAATACTGTGGACGAGGAAGCGATTCGAAGCCCAATTCATGGATTTTTGCCATCGTTTTCACTGACTTGTGACACGGTGCATTGTCTTGGTGAAGCAGCACTTTCGTTTTCTTCAAAGGCGGCCGTTTTTCGGCGATTTCGTCCTTCAAACAGTCCAATAACGCTATGTAATAGTCGCTGTTGATGGTTCTTCCTTTTTCTAGGTAGTCAATGAAAATTATTCCATGCGCATCCCAAAATACAGACGCCATAACCTTGCCAGCCGAATGTTGCGTTTTCCCACGATTTGGAGCGGGTTCATCGTGTGCAGTCCACTCGGATGACTGTCGACTGGACTTCGGAGTAAAATGATGGAGCCATGTTTCATTAATTGTCACATATCGATGGAAAAACTCGGGTTTATTACGCTTGATAATCTTCAAACACTGCTCCGAATCATCAACTCGTCGTTGTTTTTTGGTCCAAAGTGAGCTCGCGCGGCACCCACTTTGCACAGAGCTTTCTCATACCTAAATATTCGTGAGTGATATGATGTACACATTCAGTTGATATCTTTAGAGTGTCTGCTATTTCCTTCAATTTCAATTGACGGTCATTCAAAATCATTTTGTGGATTTTTTTAATGTTTTCGTCGCTAACAACCTCTTTCGGGAGTCCACTGTGTTCACCGTCTTCGGTGCTCATTTCATCACGTCTAAACTTAGCATACCAATCCTTGATGTTTGATTTTCCTGGGACAGTGTCCGGAAACTCGTCATCATGCCAAGTCTTTTGCTTCAACTGTATTTTTTCCCTTCAAAAAGCAATATTTTATCAACACATGAAATTCATTTTAATCCATTTTTTTCACAATAACAAACGTTGCTTCACTCAAAATGCTATAATTCTCAAACTAATGATCCGACAGCTGTCAAATTTATACACGCATCTTTTGAGGGTTAGGGCTAACTAAAAAACATATGGATTTAATTCTAGTAGCGTCATCTATGTGTCAGGCTGGGGACTTTTCAATTGACATGTTACCATTCTACACGTATTGATACCTCTCTACTGCTCTATTTTCGAGCTTATTACTAAGTTACCATCAGGTGATTATAAATATAAAATTTCTCAAATGTTTAGTGCATCGGAATAGTTCAAAATTTCAGAGTTATTCATTTTATCCTTATTTTTCTGTGAAGGAAAAATTGGAACAAATATAAAAAATGTATACTTTTAAAGCAACATTTTTGAAATATCCTAAACACCTTACGAGATGGGATATTATTTAAAGTTACTACAGATTCTACGCAAAAAAGTACGCAATAAAAACTTTATTTCAAATCAGAGGTAGAATGAGTGTTGAGCAGGGCAAATGGTTTTAGTGTGTTCTGTACCACCTCACTCTTATTTAACTCAGCAATCATTATTTCAATGTTAATTAGCCACTAAATTACTAAAAAAATAAAAAGAAAGACAGATAATAATCAATTTCAGGTTAATGACTTTTTTTTTTAAATTATGAAAATTCTGTATTTACTCTTCCTTGTCTAATGCCCCTCAATTTGCTTGAAATTTAATTTAATACCATTAATAAAGTTCTAGCTTATCAATTCACTAGGATTTGGGTTTAAATTTTTGATCAATACATTCGAGTTTTTCCCAATATAAAATCAATCTACAAAAGACTACCAATCAAAGTCAGTCTGTTTCGTATAACTGCTTACATTTCTTAATATCCGTCAATTACCGACTACTCACTACAAATATCACTACCATCTTCTCACTACTAATTTCTTATTAAAATTATTCATCAATTTCATATTCGTATGTTCCTTGCATCTTTTCACTACACTTTTATTGTATATTTAAGTTGCGTAATTATGCTTCATTCGATTAGAAAGGAGCAGGAAATTTAGATCAGAAAGTAAACCCACTGTTAGTTAATCAAGGTTTGTGAATAGTCTACATTGCAGCCCCAAAACCTCAAAATCTAAATTTTTAAAGAATTATCTCCAAAACTCAAGTTTTAGAGTTAAAAATATTCTAAACTAAGGCTTCAATAACGGAAATCATCCCATTTAAGATATATACAATTTTATAGTTATCAAAAATTGATTCACAACACGTTGTATTAGAAAAGAGAAAAATACTATGAAAAATCCATTTTTTAAGAAAATAAAAAATGGATTGTTAATTCAAAAACTTTGTTATGTTCTATTCCTTAAAAATAAAATAATGATGGTATTAAATAAAAGCTTCTTAGAAAAATCGTCAAACATTGTAACTAAAAAAATTGTTAAATATCATACACTTTAATTGCTTGTGCAAGATAATCTAATACATAGCCCTTAACCATTTTAGGTACCTTTACAATTAATGATCAGATAGGCTATTTAGGGCACTTTATACTTATTTCAGAAAAAAAAACCGTAATGGAAAACATTTATCTCAGAAATTAACTGACAATGTTGATTAAGGTAATTAGTACATAAAATCATTAATTTATTTCCATTTGAGCTATTAGAAGTGGTACCACTTTTGTCCACTTTAGATGAGAATTACTGAATATTTATTTAAATGATGTCTTTTTTACGACTTTTTAAGTATAAGGAAAGAAAATTCCTCCATAATAGTTTTCTCACATTAAAGTAATTTGTAGATGAACACAGTGAAACTCTTACACGTCATCTCTCAACGAGTGTACTATATAATTCTAAGTCATATTTTAAATAATATCTCTAAAGTAAACCAATTTTAGAAAGGTAATGAACACTCCTCTCCTTTTATACTTTAAATAATAGTACTAAGGAAAAGAAACATAATACAGAACCCTCAACGCAGCTCTCCAAGTCAATAGTTGCATCGTTCGCAAAGTTGCTATATAATTAACTGACTATAAAGCCTCCGAATACTAATTTACATTTAAAGCTCTTTTAAATATAATAAATGAAACGTCGTAGGAGAAGTTATTCTGTTTAATATGAAAAATATTCAAAAAAAAAAAAAAAACACTTAAAGGTGTTATGAAATTAACAAAATGATTCGAACAGGAAACAACTCCTTATTTTTGACATAATTCAAAAACAACGGAAAGAATTTTCATAAAATAATTTTAGAGATAATGACGTTTTATTTTCCTTAAATTCAATGGATTAATATCCTAATAAGGAACTTAATTGTAATTGCAATTCAGTTTAACTAAAAATTAAGATTAGGAAGGTTTCATTAATAAATGATTTATTTAAACATGCCGGTGACGCTTTGAAACGTCGGTCGACTACCGTAAGTTTACGCTTTATTTTGGTACCGCTTCTGAAGAGGTCAACTAGCTTTTCGGAAGTACTGAACGTGTTAAAACGAACCTGATATAAAGTCATTAAACTCCATTTATCACTGTTGGTTGTCCAGTTTCCGTTAATAAGTTGACCCTTTCGTTAATGGATCAAAGTGACAAATTCTTCTGATCTGGAGACTAATTTAATTCGTACTGTAATTTAATTCGCTTTATTTTGCTTCTATTTCATTTGATCCCTTTGAACTAAAATCAAGTTTTTTGAAAACTCTTGAATCCTGATATTCCCTTTATAAGTTTGAAGCATATATATCGAACTTATAAAGAGAACATACAAAGACACGAAAGAAAAAAAAAAGATAGAATAAAAAAAATTTGAATAAAAATAAGGCAAATGTAATTTCTCACTATTATCAATTAATGTAATTAATAATCAGAGCATAAAAATACCTTTATTAAATCGAAAAATTTCCATATTTAAGAAATGCATAATTATATGCATATAAATATAAGTAACAGACATTTCTATTTCACAGAAACAAAAAAAAAATTCATTATATTTTAAATTATTTACTCTCACTTTAACTTTCACCGTAAAAAAACAATAGGATCTCAATTTTTCCGAAAATCTCTTCATTAAACTTTTTCTTTTAAACTACTATTTAGTTGGTGCAGTCTCAAAACTAAATGTTTATCCCCCGAAAACAGTATATTTCTTAATTACTAAAACTGATATTATTTTGGCTTTATATATATATATATATATAGTGCGCAAAACGTAATGCCTCCAGACACATTGAACTTTGTTCTCCTTGGATTACAAAACAGGTAAGCAGAGATTGTTTGCAAGTATTTAATCTGTTGCAGAGGGAGTCTTTTTAACTAGTGATGCCATTACGCCGCCATCAGAGACAATATGAGTAGCCTGGCTGAAGGACAGTTGCTATCGTGATACCCATTACGTGTGCTACCATTGACATCCACTCACTGTCGCTTCCCATAACTGGCACACCGCTCCCACAACTGGTGTGATGGTATGGGGTACCATCGTGTATGACACTCAGTCACCCTTAATATTGATCCACGATACCATGACAGCCCAGAGGAACATTCATGACATTCTTCAGCCACATGTGTTGACACTCAAGGCAGGGCTCCCAGAGCCATTTTTCTACAGCAAAATGCTCACCCACACACAGCAAGGGTTTAACAGGATTACCTCCGCTACATTTCCACCCTTCCCTGGCCTGCTAGATCCCCAGATTTGTCACCTATTGAGTATATCTAGAATCGCTTAGAACGGCAAGTTGGACAGCCTACAAGTTTGGTCGAATTAAAGGTGCTTTTACAGCAAATGTGGAACGAGATGTCATAGGAGTATGAACGGGACTTGTATGCTTCAATGCTTGACCGTATCACATCAAGAATTCATGCCAGAGGTGGCTCAAAAGGGTAATAAAACCTCAATTCTTTTGTAATTTTTCCTACAATAAATGATCATTTTGCTTTATTTTTGTAATCACTTACATACATCAACATTGTACTTACATATGCAAAATTTTATTTAATTCTGACAACTATTTCTTGTTGAGCAAATTTTCATGACAATGAGTGTATATTTAAAACGTTAAGTTCATTAAGGGATTTTGGAAAAAAAAACATAAAACAGTTAAGAAAAAAATAACACATTTATTGTCTCTTTCACATAAGGCGGAAAACGCATTTATTCTTTTCGACAATATACACTCCTGTACATAATTAAGAGAATTTACACATTGTGTCAAATTTTTGAAAAGCTAATGGACAGAATTTAATAAAATTAGTTACGAATATACAAGTATAACAGAGAAAGTGATGTATGATTTAAAAGTCTTTTCATGAACAAGTGCTTATCAATAAAGCTCATGGTTGAGGAATGACTAAAATCAATGTTGTAATATCAAACTGAAAATAAGTCTAATATTGCTTCATGGTAGGGTCCCTTCTCACAGCCTGACATGTCGCACAGTGTGAAATCAAACTGGTTAGGAAGCAATTGAGGAGTCCCTGTGGCAGTCGATCCAACTTCTGCAGTAAGGTTAGTTCTTAGCTCCGTGATGGTTTTCGGAGTGGGAGGAGGATATGCAATTTCTCTCCCAGCAGAGTCCCAGATATGCTCTATTGGGTTAAAATCAGGAGATCTGACAGACAATCTATGCGGCGAATATCCTCTCCTTCCTAGTAATCGACGAGCTGATCTCTTTGTGGAAGAGCGTTGCCGTCCGTTACCAGAAATCCAGTACCAACTGCGCCCCTGATACTTCGAATGTAGGGCTGTGTGATTTCTTTTCTATACTTCATAGCAGCCAGGGAAACTTTGTCAAACGCATGCAGGGGTGTGCATCTCTCTAGTATATTGCCTTCTCAAACCATTACACCTCACATCATCACTCAAAAGGATCATTACGCAGTTATGATCCTTTTCCCTGATGAGGGAGGGATGGTATTTTGTTTTAGGCTCTCTTCAGGTATAGGTACGACAATGATCAGTGTGCAAGTTGAATCTTGACTAATCTATTAAACACACTGAAGTCTGGTTAAGGGCGCATATTGTCTGAACCATGCTAAAAGCGCTGTCTTATGTGCTGCGATGAAAAAGACGCAAATAGAGTAAGAGACAGCACTCTTTCATGACTATTTTATTACTCTAGTTCATTTGAGAAGCTGACCTTTCCAAAGAACCATGACATATGTAAATTATCATTATTACGTAAGAAGTGTAGTGAATAAAATATAGAGATATTGGAGGTATTGGAAAGATTAGAGATAAGAGGAGACAGATGAATTCGCAAAATTCATAGGTGTGAGCAAATGGGAAGCGATATTTTAAGACTGTATACCTGACTCGTATCCTGTTTGTAGAAGTCGACTGGATTCGGATTCAGTTAAATCAAGTGACTGTGGTTGCCTGGAAGACATGGTCGCAAATCGAAACGGGCCATTCGTGGGTTTGAGTTCTGATACTGATATTTGCATCATGTACCCGAGTTGATCTGTTGTTATCAATCTGTCGAGGCTCTATGGCTTTCCACGGCGTGACGTGGAAGTTTGTAGAGGAAAGTGCCAGTTTAGGTGTCGTCCTCGTCACTTGCTCGAGGTTCTAAATTATGAGGTCTGTCACCACTAGTCCTTGTATTGCTTCCAAGGGCAACTTTAATAAACCATCACAATTAAATTCAACCTTCTGTTTTGTTACTTTAAGATAAGTAGAATTCTCCTTCGTAACATTTGATTAAAGACGTTATTAATCAAACGCTCCACATTAGTAAATTATTTTGATTTTTCTCATTACAAGGTAAAATAAGGTGATTAAATTGAACATCAACCCCTTGCCAGTGTCGCCCGAATCCAGTTCGGGCAACTACTACGTACAGTATTTGTGATGCTCGAACTGACTTCGGGCAGGAGAAAAATTAACGTTTCTATTTTGTGAAGCAGGAGCCAAGTTCGTTTCTATTTTAGGAACTTAATTCCCTATTTTCGTAATAGATGGCATTAGTGGTCCTAGTTTTTCACCGATTACGACTTCAGTCGAGGTAGGGAAAATGTGGGTGCTGTCAGATTAACAAAGACACACTTGGATTGATAAACAAAGGCAGAGTTTCGCTTTCTCGTTTATTTTTGGTTGCTTTTCAGTGAGTTTTTTAGTAAATAATTTTTTTCGCCATGTCCGATTCAAACACCGATTTGGAGTACAGTTTAGGTATTTTTCATTAATTAGGTATTAATTTTAATTAATTAATGGGTATATTTAAAATTTTATTTTTGTAATAAAAAACCATTTTCTGACTTTTATAATAATATAAAGAACGAAATTAAACAGTCAAAAAAATTTCCATTTTTGGTTCATTTTTTTGAAATATTTGTCACTGTTAAGGGGTTAAAGTGGTCATTAATTGATCATTTATTTGCATCACTATGGCTTTTAATTTTAATAACGACGCCAGTGCGTAACAGCGAGATGATTACATTATCGCATCAGTTTTAACACACGAAGAAGAAAAAAAGGTTATAAAATATTGACATTACCCATGATATAAATGTATGCGAATGAATGAATGTAAACCTTCAATTTGAATGCAAATCCTTGTGTATGACAATTAAAGATATCTCCGGAAAACAGACACCAATCCATTTTTTTGGATTTAAAAATAATTTATCTTCCGGTCTTATTTTGCTCCTGTTGCTTTAAAATAAGATCAAGTATTACATAAATTTTTGCATTTTATGAAAGCTGTCTTATTTTACATTAGCTTAGGCCTAAAAGTCCTAATGTGGTGTGGCCACGAAAAGAGAGAAGGATATCATCCTTAACATATGACCATGTTTTGAAAGTTAAGAAGAATTCTTTATAAATAACACTTAGGGTAACTCAAAAGATAATTTAGATTCAACCAAATAATAATAATAAAATTTAATTATTCTCGAGTAACCATGTTAGGAAGGACACTACAGTAAAAATAAATTCACCTTGCAATTAAAAGTAAATTTTTACAATTATGTGAACAACTAATTCCTTCTTAACTTGCAAACAATTCCCCCTTTATTGGAGTCGCATAATGATTCTTATTTCAAAAAGAAATAAATCCTTAAAACGTTTGTGTGTATATAAGGTGTCCCGTAACTAGAGGTACAAACTTTAAGCAGGACGCATCAAAATGATGGAGAATTACTTAGTAACCCATGGTCGGAAATGCATCATACGCCAATGAGTTGCTTAGTTCACAAGAGGGCTGGAGCAGAAATTTCTGATTTTTAGTTATTGTCTTGTTCGTACGAGGAACGAAACTGCTTGTTCGTACGAAATATATGAACGAGGAACTGCCAGATAAGTACTTTGTTTATTAATTGATGGCATTTCATTAAAAACTCAAAGACTATATCGAGAACGGCTCAGACTGAAACATGTTATGGGACGCCATTTGTTTTTACAATGACATCACGATATGGGAGAAATTGGGCCTTTAAAAATTCACAAGCCTAGTGAAGACATGCATGCATAACATAGCAATGCGTCGTTTGTCAACTTTGGATTGGGCATAGTGGACCGGTTTCCCGGTCTCCACGTTCCCCAGATTTAAATAGCCTGGATATCTTTCTTTGGAGGATTTAAAGTTGTTATCTGTGAAACACTCGTTGAAACTGAAATGAATCTGGTCACAGGAATCGTCAGTACTGCTGTGGATATCCAAGAAAAAAGATTTTTTTGACAGTGTCCTCCAATCCATGGTCCATCCGTTCAATGTATGCATCGCTCGTAAGAATGAAGGCTTCAAACATCTCCTGTGTTATTTTGTTATGAAATAATCTACAACAGCATTAGTAATATTTATAAGCAACGAACATTTCTGATAATCTCTGTCATTGGCCCCTTCATTTCTTGTACCAGGCAAGAGTTGGCATCCTATTCTTAATTCGTTTTATGCATTTTAAATCTCCCTCTTAAGGTATGTACCTTTACATATGGGACACTTCGTATATACAAAAAAAGAATGAATTTCCTTTTTTGAAGTGAGCATTACATGTTTGAAAAACTACAGAATATATTGGCTTTCTTTTTAAGAACATTTGTGCTTTCATAGAAAACAATACTAAAACATCAAACGCAAAATTTTGAATTGGAAAAATGAGAAATTAATCAGCTTAAGCAAATTTTTGCTAATTTCTGTAGAATTTAGTAAATTATTTTTTTATCCTAAACTTGAACATAAGTTGATTGAAAGAGCATTTTAAATATATTTTTAGAAATTAATTTTAATCATTTTTCCTAAATTGAAATAGCCATTTTAAATATTTTACAAAATGTCATCAATTTTATTATATGAATGAAAAATAACGTCTTTTAAATATTCAATAAGAACAAAGATTTCAATAAAAATAATTTTGCTGACTTTGTTTCGCGAATAAGCCTAATTTATTCAAAAGACAAGGTTTTGAAAACATTTTAGATACTTAACTGTAATTTTAAGAAAGTGTTTGAAATGTCCAGAGAGTCATTATATATAGGCGCAGAAATTCCTCAAATAAACAAGTTTAATTCATTAACCACCAAAGAGCTTTTATTTTCAGTAAACCCAGAAAATGTCTTCCCTGGCTACTATTTAAAATAAAGTATGAAATGCACGTGACTTGTTTAATCCAATTTGATTTCTTCCAGCCGATTCACAATAATGTTTTAATTTGAATTATTGTAGCTTCATT
The DNA here is from genome assembly GCA_019974015.1 of Nephila pilipes. Classification (NCBI taxonomy): domain Eukaryota; kingdom Metazoa; phylum Arthropoda; class Arachnida; order Araneae; family Nephilidae; genus Nephila; species Nephila pilipes. Next base: position 106,009 of record BMAW01036728.1, read on the forward strand.
GAAGTATTAATTTTAAGAATAGCTTATACGTAAATATATATATGTATATTTAATTTATTTTCATTTTATGGCAGTAATATTTACATTTAACTTAAAATGTATTAAGTTTACTGATGTAACATTTGCTTTAATTTCAAAAGAATATTATTGACTATTTCTATAATTTATCGTTTGATTTAATCTTAATATTTCGTTGAATAACTGAGTTTTCTAACATAATCTTCTGTTTTATTTTTTGTTACAAAAAGTTAGCAATGTTTTAGTTCGATAGTTTTTATGTTAGAATGTAACGAAAAATATTTATTTATATTTAGTTATTAATGGATAAGAAATGTACAGTGTTATAAGCAGCAATAGTTATTTTTTTTTAGAATATTTAGATAATCATTCAAGATAGAGGTATATTTTACGGATTGTAGAATTATCTGATTATATAACATTTATTAAAGATAATGTTCATTAAAGTTTATCACAAGACTTTGTCTGAAATATTTGAATGTTAATTATTTAAAAAAAAGTTAGCACTTTTGGTTGCTAAATCTGATCTCCGAATAACTTTGCAAAGAACAATTGTTATTTCATGCACACACATTTTCTTTATATTAATTGCTTCTATTAAGTCGTACCAAGAATTTGAATTTTTCTTCCTGTAAATTTTAGAGTATTATTTTTTCAATTTCTAAATAAACAATCGTATGTTTCAAAAGCTTTAAAGAATGGATTTCAAAAGAAATAATTTACTTATAATTTGAAATCCTAATTTTAATTTATTTTTAACAAGTGAGTTCTAATAATGTAAACATAAATATTTTCTTTCTTTCAGCTGATAGGATGAATGCGTGAAAATAATATTTTAAGCTCAGGAGGCCGATCTTGTAGTTCTAAGTCTATGGTGAAATACTTTTTAAAAGAGAAAGAATATTTTAACCTGATAATACATTTTGAATCATATCAAATAAGCATTAATATGATAATTGTTGTTCTGAGAATAATTTGTAACGAATAGTCTTCGTGATTTATATTCAGAGACACAATGAAACAGTAAAAGTCACCCAAATATCCTTAACTACACTGATGTTCAAAATTAAGAGGATTTGCATACTTTGCAGAATTTTCATGAAAATAATTGAACAAAATGTGAAAGTACTCTTTCGAAACAAAGATACAAATCTTGTACGACGAATACTTAAGCGTATACGCATATGGGGATGGAACTAGTTGAAAAACAGGATTTTATTTATAAGCGCGCGTGCCGAAATAATGTTTTTTTTTTTTTTTTTTTTTTTTGGAGCAATCGCTTAAATTAAAATTCAAACAGTAAAAGTGAGTAACGAAAAAAGGTTAGATGATGGAATGAGGTGGCAAATTGTGAGTAGGCTAGAAGCAGGCCTGTCTCAAATCCAGATTTTCAGGGAATTCGGTTTAACGCCGAGCGTCGTGTCCAACTTATGGAAACAGTTTAAGGATAACGTATTTGTCGAGAGAAAGCCTGGGGAAGGTCATCCAAGAGCCTTGATGACCAGAGAAGATTACCATTTGCCCATTACAGCGAGGCATAACAGGGATGCTACAGCTTCTCAGGTCTTTTATGATTTGTATGCAGCCACAATAACCCGAGTTTCATGGGTGACTGTTTCCAGAGGACTCCATGATAGAGGGCTGTTTGCAAGCAGACCTGTTGTTTGTGTCCCGCTCAGTTCTGCGAACAGGAGAGTCCGCTTAAAATGATGCAGAGATCATACAGATTGGAGCATGAATCAATGGGTGACCGTTCTCTTCACTGATGTGTCTCCGTTCAGCCTAACCAGTGATTTTTGCCGTACTTTTATATGGAGAGAACCAGGGACCCGTTACCTGCCCTCCAATGTCCTTGAAAGCAACCATTACAGCAGCAGAGGCCTGATGGTCTAGACAGGCATAATTTTGGATTTCCTCACATACCTCCATATCTTTGAAAGAGGCACTGTGTCTGCTGAGAGGTATGCGGATGAGATCTTGGAGTCCTATGTTCGCTTTTCAGGTGGGCAGTTGGTCTTGATTTACTTTGAATGGATGACAGCTCGAGGTCACATAGAGCTCAGTTGGTCGACGAATTTCTGGAAAGTGAGGATATTCGCCGAATGTATTGGCCAGCCAGATCTCCAGACTTTACTCATATAGAACATGCCTGGGACGCTCAGGGTAGGACAATTGAAATTCGGAAGATTCTTCCGTGAACCACCCAAGACCTGATTACAGCGTTGCTGAACTAGTGGGACCAATTGTCACTGGAACTCTTGAACTCCCTTTTTTCAGCATAAAATCATTTTGAGAGGCTTTTATATCTGTAGGAGGGAACCATACCCCCTATTAACACATTTTTTGTTCTATTCGGCAACTGCTGTTTCATACCTTGAGACTCCGATGAATGTTATGCACGATAATGCGTGCGTATCATAACTGATTTTTTTTTTTTTTTTTGTATTATATCAACCCAATGTACACACCAAATTTCATTAAAAATCTGTTAAGTAGTTCAAGAGATAATCGACCAAATCGGAAAATTCTCTTAATTTTGAACACTAGTGTAGTTTACTCAGTCTTAGAATAAGTAACTGTATTAGCCCAAATGTAGCCAAACTTTTTTATAAAGATAGTTAGCAAAAAAAGATTAATTTATTATGTATCCATTCATTTTACATAAAAGAACTGAAATACATTAAAATTAGTCAGATAAGCAATAATTAATAACACAGGTCACACATTATTCTGAGAATCTACGCAGGTCGTTCAAATGCATGGGCATACAAATAAGAAGAATTGTTACATACCATTACACCTAGACCTAGAATTTAGTGCGAATCAGTATTTTAAAGAGAAATAATTAGCCAAAACGTATCGTATTATATTCGGGATAATATGGTATATTAAAATAAATTAATAATGTGAAGCGTTTAATTAATCTCGTCCTTAACGAAACATTATAATGTATAATTCAACTTATATTTTTTTTCTCCCAACAGTAGGCTTGTATTAACTATATCCGATTCAAATGTACTTCTTGTAACAGAATTTCAGTGCGGTGCACACGATTAGAATATCTCGTCTCACAGTTGCTTAATTTAATATACGAGTAGTGATCCATTCAATCTCGCTAATTCGTTTCTCTCTTCTTATCGCGTATATTACACTTCTTATGTAGTAATACTAATATACGAGAACATAAGCCATGAATCTTTCATAAAGCTAGATCTCATATTAGGCATCGTAGTAAAGTAGCCCTAGAGGTCAGTTAAAGGGAAATGCGAATGTGAATTCATTATAATTTGAGAAAGGAAGGCTTTCTGGTAAGATGTTTTTAAAATTGAAAATATTTTAAACTGAAAATATTTGAGGACATTCATTACGAAATTTATAATATTTAATTGACAAACATTAATTAAAATCATAGTAAAGATTGATTGCATCACATAGATATAAAATAACTATGTTAAATTAATTTTGCTTACTTAATAAATGACAACAAAAGAAGATTTCTTTACATTTTCAAGGGTTAAAATCCTGATTATTCAAGTAAAACTACTTAGTTGTCATTTTACATATATATTAGTAACTGTTAAATAATTTCTCTAAATAACTCATCTTTTTGTATTGATCTTGTAAATGCTTAAAATATACTGCATGGTACTTTTATATATTTTATATTATCATATATATCAAAAATTAATCACTCATATTTATGCGAATTAATTATTTGTAACCTACAATTCAAAATTAAATTGTGAGATCAGATTAAGGGAAAAGATGTATAATCATTAATTAATGTGAATTATGTGTTTTTAAATTCGCTTAAATGCTTTCATTTCAGTTGCTAGATTTCCCAGAATAACCGATAAAAATACACAATTATTACTTTGAAAGTAATTAAACAATCTCAAGCATATGAGTGCTCTCTCCCTTCTCTTCTTCCTTTTCTTACATCACCAGCTGCGTTGAGATTGCTTCGGCAAAACTCCAGAAGGACTTTCTCATATAAGCTATTAGAATGAGTTGGGATCAATTTATTTATTTATTTGGGAACGGAGAAGTTTCCATCTAGCTCTTTCCCAAGAGAAAATATTTAAGCTTTCGGGGAACCATTTTAGTAGATTCTCATAATTTGATGTTTTACTTCAAAACCTTATTCCCTGCAAGGAATAAAATTTCCATTTTATTTCTTGATTTCTAAGAATAGTATTTCATCGCAAAGAACCAAACACTTTTTTCTGCCTCGTTTATATTGCTAAAAATATACATAATTGCTTCTGATGTTTCGTATTAAATTCTAAATAGATAGCATTTTAAGAAATAAAAATAGCAGGAAAGGAAATATTTTAGTAATGGTTACTTAGGTATAGATATTTTGCTATTGAAAATAATAAACAGTACAGTTACGAAATGATCTATTTTTCAATTGCTTTAAGTTATCCAATCTTTGGCATCTTTAGGTCGTAAGTCAAGTTAATTACAGTTTGAAATTCCGGAATATAATTAATTCATTGCTCGGAAATTATCGCTGTGTAATATTCTAAGTGAATAACATTTCAACGAACAAACCTGCAAAATACTTTGAAAGAATCTTTCGATGAAATTTAGGTAGCTAAATGAAAGGCAGTGATATTTAAAGAGAGACGAGGATTGATTAATTTGAGCGAACTAAATGCAAATGACTGATGACACTAATTAGTCTTAACTTAGGTCCATCTTTATTAGAAAACTTCCTCCACTTGTTTTAATGTCACAACACACGAAGATTTAAAATTGATTCATTAAGTAGAATATCAAGATTCTGAACTTTAATCGACAATGAGAACTGTAAAGTCCGAGTGTGAGAGAGGAAGAGAGACAGAAGACAGGGAAAGAGGATTGTCAAGAATATTCAAGAATAAGGTTTTATTGAGAGTTTACCGGAAACGGATTATTGAACGTTCTATTTCAGAAATGTCATAAATAATACTTTTATTAAATGCTGACTAATCAAATTATGCTCGATTGTTTTTTGATAAATATCTGTGAAATAATTTATTATATGAATATTTCTAGCACGAGACTTGTTTTTAATTTTGATTTTTATGAAATAAAAATTTTCAAAAATATCCCCCCCTTTCAAAGCGTTTATTCTTATTTATACATTCAAATATATGAATTCAAAAAACATATTTAAATAACTAGTAAAACCCTATTTAGAATCAAAACGTTCACACTGAAGTATTTAAACTCAAAATTATAAGGCACAACATAAAATATAGTGCCAATAAATTGGCCATAATTGTTATCACAATTATAAAGAATGTTCCCTACTCCTATTTACTGACTATCTTGCTTTCCAACAAAAGTATCCGTTTGCTTGCAGAATAAATTTTGAAAAGTTTACCCATTATCTTAGCATGTTTCTAAATAGTAAACACGCATATATACTTACACCCACAACACGGATTCTAACATATATTTTATTAATACATATTTAAAGCTAGATTAACAAGACTAGTTACAGTGAATGAGTTTCGTATTTCTTTTTCAAAATAATTAAAGTTGTAATGATCCAATTCCCCTGACTATTAATATAAAGTAGATAAATTACATATTTATGAATTTATTTTCCTCCCACTTTTTTTATTTCAATATATGCATACAGCGTGCCTAAATATGTCAGGACCATGTTATTGACTGGCTATAAAACATCTGGTTATATTTAAATACAATTTAGAGATTTTTTTTTTATGTTTCTTGACATAAATCTGGGTAAGTTTGAGTAAATAATTTGTGTCATTTAAACGATTTTTTTTAATTTATCGTAGATAAAGTGGGATAGATGGTTTTGAGCCCTGGAATTTACCGACCTAATATTCGGAAAAGATTATAATAATTACTAATGTTGAATAATTATTAATTGATTTCAGATTCATTATTATAATTAATTACTATAAGAAATTCAATAAGAATACATTCCTGATTTCATTTTGTTCCAAATAATTTGTAATTTGTTCTGAGTTGTATAGTTAAGTTTTAATTATTAATGAGAAATAACCTAAATATATCTTGATAAAATTTATTCGGCATATTAATCGCTTTTAATGTACATAATGTTATAAGTTGTACCTATGAATGTTTTATTTGGATTCTTGCAGTCCTAGATTGAAAGAACACATAGTATTGTAAAGTTTTAGTTATTATATAGGTGTATAACATAAAATTTTAATTATAACTGAAAGTAATCAAGAAAGAAATTTATTTTTTATTCATTCTTATATAAGACTTCTTTACATAGTCTCCATTCAGAGTTGTACATTTCTGTCAGCCTTTCTTGACCTTTCTAAGGCCGTCAATGCAGAAATAAATAGATTTTTTTTTGGACTTTATCTTCTTCATTCTGTTGGTTTTTCAATCTCCAGTTTCCTGAAATCAAACAAATCTACACTAATAGCTGTAATTTACAATATTATGTGCATAAGAATCAATTAATATGCAGAACAAATTTCACCCAGATATTTCGGTTATTTCTTAGTAATAATTAAGACCTTACGATAATAGCTCATATGATATTTGTCATTTTAGAATGAATAACCATTCAAAGAAATGGAAGAAACTGAAGATCACAATGTGCTTTCGGAAACTAATGCACAGAAATAGAATTTTATGAGAATGCCTAGAAGAAAAGCTATGATTTGTTATTCATCTCATTACATTAAATATTAAGTTTAAAAAAACAGTAAACTTTTTTCCTAAATCAGTTATTTATACTGATTTATAGGTATACAGAAAATCTCGTTATAATATATATATATAGTTGTTAAGGCTCTTTCCTCAAATTACTCTTGCCCCTGTCTGCCTACCACAGTCATATAAGTCGATTACCTGGGACATTGGCTTGCTACTGTTAATAAGCCAATACGAGTAGTTGGCAGTTTATCAATACCTTCTGTCATATAAAGGAAGTATGACGTTCTTCCTTCATTGTTAAATTCTACTGTCACCTTTCCTTCTAATTTAATAGTAAATAATTATTAGACTCCAAATGAAGATAAGTAAGAGCAATAGAAATTATTTTATTAATCACTAAAGAAGAGATAAGATTGCTCTCTCTCGAATCCAGCTTAACTCATCAATTTAAGATTATGATCAACTAATAAAGTTCTAGCTTACCAATTTACTCGATCTAATTCAAACACTTCTCAATGACAATAACCTCGCATCTTAGCACTTAGAATAAGAAGCACTTCAATACAAAAGATTAATTATGATATTTCAATTCAAATTACCAATAACCATCAGCCGGTTGTTATCCTTTATCCCCCCTGTATTTTATTTTCATTTTCTTATTTATATATCAATATCTCAAATTCAATTCATTGTACATCTTATATTCACCAAATTTACCAAATCACGTTTTATCTGGTTGCGAAGAAATTGTAATTTATGCAATCCACACAAACTACTATAAGGTTCCCGAGATAGCGAATAAAAAATTGTTAATAGCCCAACATCACAGAAATTGTTTTAATCTTTTCGAATGTCACAAACTTTTCCTGTCGATATTCATTGTTTGATATTAGTTCATTAGAAGAAGAATGTACTTTCTTCATTTGTACTAAGAAATATCTACGCTAAGAAAAAAAATGAGGTTGTATGGGTGACAAGTCACAACTTGGAAGTCAGCGGGTTGAGGGAATGGGACTCATTTATCCCTATAATCACTAAATGACAAATATGAGATCGTTGACGTTAGATTTAGCTTCTCTTTGAAATCTTCCATGAGACGTGTCATAATATTTTTGCAAATAAAATATTAGTTCAATTATCCTTATTGTATGGGTTAAGACTCAAAATCATGTGATTCGCTGCCAATGCTCTATTGAGTGGTTTGAATGAGACAATATTTAAAAAAAATCAATCTACCAAGATCTTACTTTTGAATATTTATCACTGAATATTTACTTTGTTTATTGATCTAAGAGAACTGTCTACAATCAGTAATGTAACTGAATGACAATAAAAGAAATTAGTTTTAATACATGTGTTTGAAAGTCACATTTTATTAAAGCAAGGATAATTTGGATAAAATTTTATTTCTTAATAAATATAATGTAGCTATGTAAAAGGAAATATTATTTAATTTTTTCATGTCAGGATAATTAAATTTACTACATAGTCTATGATTTCAAGAAAAACAACAAAAATCAATTACTTTTTCTTATTCTATATTAAAATTACAACACTTTTTCCTAAATAATTCTGAAAGAAATGCACATTTCAATACATCTGCTATGAGGAGCCATTTGTATATTTCCTATTCACTTTAATTCAAATAAATTTATTCATTTAAAAATGTGCCTAACTGCAGAAGTTTTAGTTAGTGATCTTGTGTAATATGCATTAAAAGTGCAGTGACTGATTCTTACTGTATGTCTTATTACTTTTATTTTAGAATTATTAATGTTTATGAATAATATTGCTGTGTGTCAAAGAAATCAAGAATTCTTTCACATTCTGCATAAAGGTAGGGTTTTTTAAAAATAATTTTCTAAATTTGCAGACGCAGTTACATCTTTTTATTTTGATAATACTCTGATTTTATTTTAATTATTTAAATTAACTTTTGAGTTAATAAATGCTAAGTGGGGTAGATACCCTAAAATTGTTAGGAAGCTTTTTAATCTCAGCAATAGATTATCACTAAGCACACACACACACACATTTTCTTTTATTTTCAGAGAACATATATTGCAGTATACATTTACATTTTATACCAATATTACTGTTACATTTATACAAATCTCATTAAATTTACTTTCACGAAATATTCATTTAAGTTTAATGGTGCTTAAAGTTTAATTAAAATTAACGATTAATCTAACAGCTGATAGAGTTCAGAAATTCATGTGTGATGGTTAATTTTAAATGAAAACTTTGAAAAAAGAAGTTTAGAGAAACCAAACTTATATTAAATAATTCATTTGTGCAATATAATGCAGAACATTTCTAGAGTATTCAATATGAATTATTTTAATTTTAGTTAATGGAACTAAATAATTTAACTTTTCTTTAGACTAGAAACATAAATTCAGTGCCTGAACATGTAATTAGCATAATTCATAAATATGAAGTAAGAAAAATAAAACCGTATTTACTGCTCTTCTGGCTGATATCAAAATTTATATATTATGTATTTAGTTAATAGCAGATAATTAGTTACCCCATATATTTTATATCATAATTTATAACATAATTACTAATCTACATTGGAGTTCATTATAGAGCTTTCAGGAGCATTGTATGTCCGTTATTATTTACAGAATTTTAACAGATACGAAATGTTAATTGAGTGTAAGCGCTAATGATGTTTAACACTATATTGACAAATATTTAGTCAGATTGCTCTTGGGGGAAAACACGAATTCTTTAACATTCAATTGTTTCTTTCTTCACTTCGGATTTTTAAAAAATTTCAATGAGTCATTGTGATTTGGAAACTCTTTTTTATGACTTTACGACACAGCACACATCCATACTTTATTAATAATTCAAAATTGATATGCATTATTTGAGCATAAATTTGCACGTTTACACATTTTTATGCAATATTTTGATGCATAATATATTCTCGCATAGTTTTATCGAACTTTAATAAAAAGTTTTTTTTCAGATAATGCTATTATTATAGTTCAAATGCAGTGAACATATTAATTATGAATATTACTGTTTTTACATTTCAGAAATTTAATAACTCTTTAAGACTCTTTGTGCTCAGTTCAAATTTTGATTTCCGATAACCATTTAATTCTTTAGAAAAAAGAGAACTTTAAAATCTGCTGTTGCATTTGAAATGTGCGTGTATTTTCGAGCTATCTTTCCTGAAACTTCGAAACACGAATATTATTCATTTTAAAAAAGACATTAACAATTTCTATAAGCCTAGAAAAGGTAACATATACAAGAATTGTTATTACGGAAGAATGAAAAGTGAGCCTATCCTTATTTATTTATGAAATTTATGAAAACGCAGCATAACTATTTGTTACATGAGATAATTATTAGACGTAAAGAGATAGGTCATATACATATACATTTTATGAAAATAACATTCTACATAAAATCACAGTGTTACCACAGCGGTTTCAAAAATTAGAAAATGAACTGTTTTCTTCTCCTAAAAACACTGAGGTTAAGAGTACATAATTTGTAAACCGAAAAAGATTCATCTTTGAATTAACACATGATTCACTCATTTTCTTAACACACAACACAAATCAGGAAATAATGCAATGCACTTCAATCCCACAAAGTATATATTTCACTCATAATTAAAGGAAAGTACCCTTTGTTTCCATAAATACTTCATTTATTGTTTGATTGTGAAAATTTTACGTAATTTGTGATGATATGTACTACATTATAAAAACCGTTTTTTTAAAATCTAAGAAATCCAAAATTTTGCAACATGGTATCAATTACTTAGCTTTCAGACGAGAAAATTGTTTAAAAAATAGCAGTTATTACATTATTTAGAAAATTTTAGTTCTTTATTTTTGATATTACCTCTGAATAATTATATAAAAATGAAAATGTATATGTACAAAAATGGTTAGAAAATTTAGGTCTTTACATAAAAAAATATATCTATAGTATATGTACAATGCTAGAGAATAAATCTGGTACACCATGAAAGCTGCATGCAATAAACACGAAATTTGTATAAAAGGTACCGCATACTGGGATATGCAAATAAATTGTATCACAGCGCATTTGGATAAAGCTATAGAAGGAACGCCTTCAAAGTCTGTATAAAAAAAAAGGATTATGTAGAGAGAGTTACTTACTCGGAAGTGGCGTTCGATATTTGTTTGAAATACAATGTTACGACTTGTGCAAGAATATGAGGATCATCTATCAACGCTTTTCGAAATTTTACCGTTATAGGATTGTGGGTTACTTGAGCTTCGGTTTATCGTTCTGATATTTCTGCTTGTGTTGATAGTGATCCACGATGTTATGTAAATACGAAATGGATGGGTTCAGAAACACCATGTAGAACGCAATACAGGATCTTAATGTCTCTGTGCCATTGATGCTGGAATAAACAGGCATGTAGTCCGGAGAGCTTAATGGGATCGTACAGCCAAATCACGTACTCTGAACAAGAAACTTTGTTCTTTTACAAGATGACAAGTTTCCTAACGGAAAATAAGACGACATCTGCTGTACCACAGATTATCAAAATGGCAGCCACTGTTGCGCCTTTATTTGACGTTGCAGCAGTCAAGCGCTCCTCGTTTGATGACGATTATGGAAACGAGAGAAGTCATGTTATCTGGAAAGTCTCGATTCTACTTACACCTTGTTGACAGACTATCCATAAATGAAGCATTGAGATAATCGTCATACGGTCTCAGCACTTTGCATGATGGTATGAAGTGATATTGGTTACACATGCCAGGGTATCTCCTGTTCGCAGAGCAGGTACTTTGTACAATTGCTGCTACATTTCCAACGTGATTAGTCTGTAGTTGTGCCATATCTTCTAAGCTTTCGTGAATCCTACTTTTATGCCTACTTTTCAACCAAACAACGAACAATCGCATGTTGCTCGGGCTATCTTGAAATTCATTGATACAAAGGGTGTTCGACTATTGCCCTGACCAACACATCCTCCAAATCTGTCTCTCTTTAAAACTATCTGGTCATGAGTTGCCAGAGATCATCACTCTCATGCCACTACTATTTGTGATTTATGGCATGAAGTAGAAGCCGCATTGAATAACATACTCATACTCGTATCTGTCATCCTAGCTCAATTCGATACGATGTCCAGCCGAGTGAGATTAAGTATTCCATCCACATGTAGAAGCTCTAAATTTTGAATTCTCATTTATACCCTGAAGCACCTGTATATTCAATTCCATCTTTCATTGAATAGAAGCTCTATATACATCTAAAATAAATAAGATTCTGCCAGTCTCTTTCCTTCTTGGAGCCGTATTTTAAGGCAGTTAATTTATTTTATAATGTCAGTCATTCCTGATTGTAACAGAGACTCTAAATTTCATAGTTAAAAATGATTCTTTTTTTTTCTATTGTGAAATTAATACAATATTGACTAATTATACAAATTATTTATCGCTAATTTAACAAGATAGAAAAGTCTATTCAATAATCTATCTAGTACATTCGTTCTAAGTTGAAATATATTTCTTTCTAAATTAATATTATGAAATATATTAATAAATTACAATTTATTAATACATTATGAAATCCTGTTATTCTTTAATGATGCACTTATGCTTAAAATTGATTAGTATTATAGATTTAAACACTTCACATAGTTAAAGTTTACACAAATTTTGAATTTTTCGAATTCTTTTTTATTATAGCTTGTTATCGCCTTACAATAATATTATTTATAAAAATTATAATTATACATTATAAATAAAATTCCTTATATTGTTTTTAAAATAAATGAAGTGATCTGATACTAATAATTGTGCAATAACTAAACATCGTCTAGAATTGTTGATCGCAAAGAAAATGCTTTGATGAAATTAGTATTAACACACTGATACTTTTGAATATTAAGAATACAGTATGAAATGTCAATTTATTGTTTGGAAAATAAATATTTTTAATATGAAAAATAAGCTTCCTTTTATATTCATTCTTAATAAAATAGAATTAATTAAATTTTTTTTTGATCATATTACCACTGATATTTTTATCTTTCAAAAGAAGGCGACTAAGCACCATTACTTGTTTTTACAAAAAAACCGAGTCTATTTTCTCGCACTTACAATAACTCACATTTTATTTGTTAGACGCTTGACAAAGTTGAGGTGAGTTATTTCGAAGAAGGAAAGAAAGAAAAGAAAAAAAAAAAAAGACAGAAAGAAAAAAAAACATCTGCTTTTTTTAATGAAAAGAAAACAAAATTCAACTTTTATTTTCAGCTGCTTATTGCGTTAGCTACCAAAGCATTTGTCAGCTGGATATTTGAGAAAATAAGTGGAAAAAACTTATTTCACTTTAATTTAGAAACTCGTTAAGGAAGTATACAATGCTTCCATAGTATTCAGGAAAGAGCCTTTTACTCTTAACCTAGGTCATTTATATGAAAAGAATTGCACTTACTTTGCTTTTTTGACTCATGTTATTGTTTTGGATTACTAGACCGGCCTCCAGTGACGAAAGTTGGCTAATTGGGCATTACTTTTCCGCCATGTTATCTCTAACAATCTAGTGACTAGCTATTTTGTACAGTTAAGAGTTCTTTTATCATTTCCATTGTAATTAAATTAATGAGTTTACGTAGGAAAAGTTTCAATTTAAATGAACCGGAAACAATAATATAATTAAGGAGATACCCTTTCAGATCAAAGAAAAATTATTGACTAAATATTAAATAAATGTAAAGTTAACTTTAAAATTATGTGGCCTTAAAGAAATTATATGAGATAAAGGTTTTACATGCTTAAGAAAAATGTTAACAGTTTTCAACTTTTTTTCTTATTTAATCGCAATTTTAGTAATAAATAAAGTCTTATAGTTAATTTTAAAGTATCTAAATTACTTTTAGTAATAAAAATAAAGTCTTATAGTTAGTTTTGCAGTGTCTAAATAATTTTCAGTAATAAATAAAGTCTTATAGTCAGTTTTGAAAAATCCAAAAGGTTTCATATCAGTAAACTTAGTATCTTATTCTCAGTAAGAAGCTAGAACTTATAAATCAATACATTTTCAAACACGTTATAATTCGTAACAACCCACACTCTGACTTAAACTGTCCCATTAGTATTTAATTGAAAGAAAAAATTTCAAAAAGAATAAGAATTTTCTTAAAATAGTGATCCAAGTTATGTTTTTTGTTAATATATAAAACGTGTGGAAGAAAGGTTCCTGGATCGTAATAGAATATTTAAAATAATAAAGCAATTTAAAAATATATTCCTAATCACTTAAGTAAATCATAAAAGTGAAGAAGAAAAGTCATCTCAAGAAATTATATATAAACCAGCTCACATTTTTTTTAAATAAATGTTTACCTTTCTTAGTAGTTATAAAAATAAAAAAAAAGTTATTGACGTTACATTATTAGAATGATAGTATTGAGATATTAATATATATATATAGTGTAGAATTTTTTATTTAATAAAATATTAGACATTGTTCTAGTTTTCGCAACAACTTCGTTTCTTATATACAACGAAATACAGTTTCCATGTTTCATAAATAAGTATATAAATAATGAATTTTCCACTTGACCGGACAAATCATATAAATTTTTACCCTTTCTGTAATACAATTTTATTTATGTATGATATTGTATGCGTGTGAATTAAGTTCACATATTTCTGAAACTGTTTCATAAAGAGCGATTACTCCAGAAATAAATTTTCCTTTCGTACGATTTCCCATGACGCAAACATTTCCGAAAACCTGATATTAAAGATTCATAATAGGCAATCAACAAATATTAATAAACCATTTCGTCTTTGCATGATGCTGATGAACAGATAATTACTTGAAACGTGTATCTTTTCAGACAAACATTTGGAGTAGAAATGCTTTGTGATTGATCAATAAACCACACTGAAGCGGTTGAAGAGCGGGAAAGAGCAATTCATCAGATATTTCTGAAGAGACATGTTAGCTTCAAGGGGGTATTTATGCATCCAAATTAATCTTCTGGAGTGCCTTTGAGGAGAAAAATTAGTTTAAGCTATTTAAATAACAGATAAAGTTATACACCAAAATGCTTATAAGATTTAAACAAGCTAATTTAGTTATAGTACACAAAAGCCAGTTTATAAATCACTATGAAAGCTTAGCGTACTTCAGTCTGACAACAAGAAGATTACTCACAAGTGAAGGGATTCTAACGTTGAGCGTAAAGCTGATTCATTTGTAGAAACCTTAATACATTATCATACAGGTAAATTAGTTTATCCCCAAAACTTAATAAATAATACACAGCTGCAAGTTTAGAATTTATGTAAACCGGACTACTGTAACTAAACCAGTAGTTTTAACGTAACTATTTTCCATTTAAATAGACTTTCGGTAAACATGAGATTTTAAACCACATTTTTCATAAGTCTGTAATGCCTCCCAATTACTTCCTTCTCTTGCTATTACAAAGCTTAATACAAAAATATACAATCAACTGAATAATGAGAGAAAAATAAAATTACAACCAGTTTGTTTTCATTCAAGTTATGGATTCTTAAGATCTATTCCCTATCTTATTTTCTCTACGGATAACTTGCCTAAACGCATCATCTAACTTTTTCATCAAAAAAATAATCTTTCTTTTGCCAACCTCCTCGAGTTCGAGTTCTTACAAGAGAAACAGATGAGGGTTCGAGTTATTGATCCTTCAACAATCCTATATGGATTCACTCCAAAGGCGTCTTTTTCAATGCAGATATCTTACCTATCCTCGAGTTCTTTACTTCAGCTATTGCTCTTTATCACGCACTGAGCTACTGACCACCGTATTTAAAGCTTCACAGCATATAAATAAATTTCCTCAATTCTGTTCATTACATTTAGCTAAAATTAATCCAATATGCGTTTGTCACGTTTTACTTTTGGGAAAGAATTTTGAATTCAAGCAATATCCTATAAAAATTCCAAGGTCTTAATTGAAGGGAAAATTACGATAGACCCTCCCCCCCCCCCAACATCATGAAGTTAATATTCCTTATAATGAAAATATGTTTCTATACACAGTAACATATTCTAAAAATTAAGGGTTCGAATTCTTTTTACATGGTCATATTTGATTTATTAATAAGTTTTTTTTAAAAAAAAAGAAGAAAAAAAAAAAAAACTTTCGTTTCAACAACGATGGAAACATTTAGTAGTACACGGATTCTTACATAACATGTAGTGAAGAAACTTTAGAGGAGTTTGTAAGATGAACAATGTAGAATAACAATAGCGTCTACAAAAGACGTTATATAAAAATTTTTCGTGAAGAGGCATGCTCTAAGTATCGGATGAAATTCAGTTGGGATTACAACGCCAAAAACATGTTACACCAAGTGTTGGTAATTTGTTTATATTTTCGTGATAAAAAGTCTCTTGAATAAAAACATGTAGAGAACAAGATAACAGTTTTTTCATGGGTTTTTTTTTCTTTGTTTTTTACATCCGAAGATACGTATTACAGGAAAAAAAGGGAAGTATCAAGTTCATTTAACTATTTTGTCAACCTAATCGTTTGTTCCATGCTTACGACTTCTGAGATTGTATAAAAATATTTACATTTAAAGCTTACTATTTTCTATGGATAGCTAAAAGTGTGTTATCATTTCAGTAATGAAGTAATTTAGTAATTCAGTATGTTATCATTCAGTATTTTTTCTCGAAATGACAGACCCTACAAATTCAAGTACCTTCATTAGTGCTTATTCAATTTATATATAAAACACGTTTCATACACTGAAAATATAAATGAACTTCTTTAATACTTGCCTTTTTCTCATGTAGTGTACATAACTAACTATTGTGCTAAATTTGAATGTTTAACATAATAAACATTCAAAACTGTGGTATTCTCATTGTGTATTGATATTTATTATTATACTTACATTCGTTGATATTTTATCAATGTTTTTCAATCGACGCAGTTATATGTATTCATTTTATTTAAATTCTATTGAAAGCATTGGTACTAATAATCAGATATTCAAATGAATGTATTTTTAACCTTAGAAAGTGGCGGGAAAGAAAGCATAATTATTTGCATAGATAATTTGATCATTGGATTTCAAGCTTCAATAAACAGTTTTCTTTTCAAAATATGCTAAAAGCATTTTTTACGTTAATAGCGTACTGCAATCAAATAAGATTAAATAATTTGCATTAATAACATACTTCTATCAAATAAGTGAATCAATAATCAATTTCCATTTTATTTTAGCGCTGATAAATTATACTCTTACATGAGAGATAGTGAATAAATTTTCAGCTTCCATATCGAAGAAAATTAAAATATGCTTAAAATTCTTGTAAAAGCTCTGTTATTTAATCGATATTCATTGTATAGTTGTTTTCTTCGTCATATTTTTTGGTATTTTGTAGATTTCCGCGTAGCATTTTATCAATTCAGACTGACTGATATATATGGATTATAGATTATTCCATTATATTTGTAATTACATTTTAATACGGATTAAAAATGTAAAATAGTTTCTGTTTAAATGAGTCTTTTTTTCTGTCTTTTTGTTGTTGAATCTATTACAACATTGATCTAAGAGTTTTTGTATTGTATATCAGAGGTTTTAATATTTTTTTACTAAGAACACTTACAAAGAAATGTTTCAAAATTTATAAGCAATGCATCACTTTTATACAAAATAGAGAGTACTGTACTTTTTGTAGAATCTCTCACCTTTTTTGTCATATTTATGCATGGATTTATGAATTTCGGATCAGTTCACATATATTTTTGTTTTGAATTTGATAGGTTTTTATTAGATTCATTGTTTCTTTTTTACTCTTTCTGTCCCCTGTTTTGATAAGTATCGAGTTTCACTCATTTTTTTCGCAGAAAAATAAATTTCTTCTTTTTAAATCTCATGATTTTATGCAATGTAAGTAATATCTTTCTAAATCCAATAGGCTCAGCTTCACTTTTAACATTTCCAAAAAGATTTTTATTGCTTAAGTCCATTTTATTGAATTTATGTTACATAAATTTCTCTTTAATGCGAATATCAATTTATCGTGACACTAAAAACAAAGTTCAGCAAATAGAAAATAATCTCAGCTTCCTGGTGAACCATTATTATTTAAATATTTCATTTTTAGTGATGTTAAAAAGGAATAAACATTTCTGAAGTAAGACAAAATGAATGATAAAGGCAATGAATTCTCTATATCTTACACGCATGCATTTGGTATTTACGTAAACTTATTCCAATCGTCTTACCCAATATATATATTTTCTTACTATACATTTCTTCTCGTTGTGTATATACTAGATACATGGAAGATTTGTATAAAGATTTGCTTCATAAAACAAAGAATAAACTCTTTATTTAGTAGTAAAACTTTTTAGACTCAATTTAATAGTTAGCAATCAACTGGGTTTAACCGATAACTTGAATATAGCTTTCCGTTAGTTTTCCCATGCAGTTTTAACACCACTGACAAAAAACATTTTTTAAAGATTCGATTTTCTTCGCACGTTACTAAGTTTAAGTTATGTGAGTAAAGGGATTTAAAAAAGAGAGAAGGGTTTCCCTTTATGGGCATAAGCACTTATTTTATTAGACAGTTAAAATGCAAAGTTATCGAAAAAACATATTCGTTTTTTATTCATATAGTAAACTAGTTACATTAAACTAGCATTCCACTGAAAATGTGTAAGACTGTATTAGTTGAAGCTCAAGAAATAATTTTTAGGAACCTAAGAAAATGAGGTGTTTTTATAAAGTTTTTCAGTATCACATTATTACAAGATGTTTTAAAATAATATTCATTAAGACCTAGAGTATAATATCTCATAATTGTTTAAAAATAAAGATAATGCTATTTTAGAAAATTTTAAATGTTGGGCACAAAAGATTGATTAAAAGTTAAAATGTTACTTAGCATGTACATATTTAACTATCACTTATACATTTATGTAATTAGAACAATTATTTAATTTTTTTATAATTACACATGCAAATTCATGTAAAAGACTCTTTAAATGTTTTCTTTTTATAGGAAAGGTGAATGTTTTGTCATAGAATATGCTGTTAAATTTCCACTTGCATCACGTTCGCTGTACATTGTTTAAGGTTGCAAAATAAGTACAATAGGCTACTTTTATCTGTTTCTAACATATTAAATACCATACAATGACATATTTGAGTATATTCCTACAAAGTAATGAGCACATACTAAGAAGCTTTTATTTTTAATTTAAAATTATGTTTGGAGTTTTGAATTTTTAAAAACCTTTTGAAGAACTGTATAAAGCAGACAGAACGCTAAGCATCTTCTTTACTCATAGTATACGCCTTTAAAAAAGGAAACATGTTATTGTCGCTTCTACGTTAAGTCTCTTGTTTATATTTCCGTGTTAAATGATTCAAGTGAAGTATACTTTGATTAAGAAGAGGTATAAATTCCAGTGATAGATATTATGAGAAAAAAAACAAGTAGAAATTCATGTAAAAAGTATTAAAACCTTAAAGCATATATAAATTTATTAAATGTACGAAAATCTATGCAGTTCTGTTTTATTTATTTAACAGAAAATTTACATTTGTAAGTCAAAATAGTAAATAGGTAACTGAATTATAATATCTGATAGCTTAACATAATACTTAAAAGACATTTATACATATTCTAAAATTCATGATGGTCTTTTTAAAAATAATTCAAATTTACATTTGAAAGCTAACGAAATAATGCAGGAGAATAAGAATTTAATATAATGTATCATCTTTCTTTAAGTCAAAAAGTTAGTTTAGTTTTATTTGAGAATTTAAGAAGAAGGAAAATATGTACATTCAGTTATTTCATAAGACATTTCCTGTGACAATTTAAATTATATTTATAAAAGTATGAAAATTAATAGTTCTCCATGTAAATAAAATTAGTTTTTATTTTTAAAACATATTTAAATAATTAAAAATTTAAGGAAAATAAAACCACTTGAGTCAATTAAGTCAATTAATTTGTGTCAATTAAGTCTAAAAATAATTACAGTGGGAGATACTAACATGTATTTTTATTGTGATTTCTTTATTATGTTAATTAAGAGTAAAATAAAAAGTAAGTACTTTTCATACATGTGTATAAAATTAATGAGAATGTAAACAAACAAAACAAGATTTTTTTCCCCTTGGAAAAAAATTCAATTTCCATTCAGGGTAAAAAACAAAATTAAGGATAATGTAAGGAAACAAAATAAAATGTCTCCGTTTTACTTGCAAAAATGTCAATTCTTTTTCACAGAAGAATACTTCAAAATACAGTAAAGCAAACTATGTGATAAACTGTTCGATGCCATTTCTACAGTGTTTGCTAAATTTGTAACTAGAATTGAGATACTGACAACAAAACATTTCTCCAACTTAAGAAAATTTCGTTCTAAAGTCATTGCTTCTTGGAGGTTAATATGTTTATTCAGAGCCGAGTAACTGTTCTTGGATTAGCTGTAAATTTTCAATGAGAGGAGATCGTTCTCATGGGAGAAGAACGGCATCCTTGAAATTATGTTCTTAAGTTTACGATACGCGAGTTCCCCCAGCACCTTGTCATAAACAAAATATATCTGCGTAGGTTTTAAAAACGAAGAGTCAGCTGAATTGTATTTTTCTTTAAAGAAGAGAAAGATGAGGCCTTAAATATAGGGCAGAAAAGAGAAATGAGCTTAAAATGGATTTAATGCTCTACACTTAGATAGTAAATTATACAAAATGTACTGTAAAACAAAGCTAATTTTGATAATAAAGAATAGAAACGTTTGTCGTATACATTTAATGAAATATGAATAGTATAGAGACGAGAAAATATGAATTTCGTTTAAAATAAAATGCTGTTATTTTAGAAATTGATCAATTAAAATTGTTCGATTGCTTACGTTATAGTTTGAGTGATATTATTTACAAGATGTTTTAGAAATACTATAGAAACTCTTAAACTTCTCTGAGATCATAGAGAAATTTATTTGAATATGAAGCTCTACTATGTCGGATTTCTGTCCTTGTAAGAAAAATTCTGGGAATAATATAATGAAAAGACCATTCGTGAAAATTCAAGTTAGTTTTTAATTTTTTTTACTATTAAATAACTTAATGTTTATGAATATATTGATTAATTATTAAATTAACTAAGCTGAAAGAACAATTTCCAATTAAGAGCGACTATAAATAGCCGTTTAAGATGTAAACTCTAGAAATTATATCTAGAGTGATTTCAGATTATTTCATTATAGAATCTCAAGAAATTTATAGCTAAATATGTTCATTTTAAATAGAAAATTGTGCTACGGAAACCTAGTCATGGTCGCGAATTGCGGGCAAGCATTGTTTCCATCAAGTCGTGGGTTCAAGCCTGTTGCCACAGAAGGATTACCGTGTAGCGGGCTAATGAACATTAAAACTGTTGAGGCTCCAAGTCCTCCCATGGCGTGGTGTGAAACTTTGGATAGGGAGGTTCCAACTCAAGTGCCATCCTGGTCACTTGATCGCGGTTCAAAATTAAGAGGTCCGTCACCAACAGCCGTCGTGTTGCTTCTTCTTATAGGGATAATAGCCTTTAATACTTTAGATCCTACAAAACCAACCAATAAAAAAGTAAATGCTTATGCATTTGCAAAAAATATACCTGGAATTTTGAAATCTTATGTCATGTATAGTACAATGTATTTGAAAAGACTGTGAGAAAGAAAATTAATTTATCGTTAAAAAATATTTTTTATTTCGAATTCTGCTTAATTTCTAACATAATTTTTGTAATAACGGTCTACTTACATATTTAATACACTGTGCCATTTTAATATCTCAAAGAATGGGTCTCATATTTGATTAAAATAATTTCAATTACTTTAAAATTCAACAATAGATTAATGCATTTTTAAAAGGTCACGAACAGTAATCAGAAAAGAATTTAGCAGATTTTTAATATTTCTGAAATACAAATTAACATCAAAAACATTTGTGAATCATAAGCACACCTAGAAAATTCTTTCTTCCACGTGAAATAAAATATTTATTTAAAGTTTTGCGTAAAAATAGAACTTCTATTAGTACATAAGGCTTTAGATAAAACTACTTCAAGACTTCAAGTAGTCTTTTGATAATAGTAAAACTGTCAATTTAAAATGCAATTTTGAAAGTCGTACTTTTAAAGTAACTATGTAACTCGCTCAAATGGATACTAATATAGAGAAAATTGCTGATAAACATTCTGAATACGTTTTGAAGTATTGATTGGATAAACTTTTAAAATGAATTGCTATTTAAGTCTTAAGAATTTAGTTGAAAATACGAAAATCAATTTTCTTGTGGAAATATATTGAATATATAAGTAGATCGCGAATAAGTAATATTCGATACATGGAACCACCGAAAGAAAATAAGTTAAATCTGAAATACATTAAATCAAGATCCGTTAAATGATGCATTTATGGTATTGACATTTGTTAGAAATTGGTGCGAAAGAATCAAATGATGCAAAAGAATTGATTTACTATAGTGCTTTCGATGTTTTTGACAAATGATCTCTTCTTACTTTTCTAATACATCAACTCAATTCGAACAGCAATATCGGTGAAATCAAACTCTTTGTTCTTCGCTGTTTCTGACACTTTCATACATTAATTGCTGAGTTCATTAGTCTACTCGGGAATATTAGTCTTCATGGTACTTTTATTATTCTCATTTCCCGCCTCAAATTACTGCCACTTTTTCCCATTTAGTTACTGAAATGAGGTTTATATTTTTGTACTGTGAAATGTTACATATTTGTTAATGAGAAAAAGTGTTTTACAAACTTCTTTTCTTGTGAAAAAGGAACTTGTGAATTTTTTTCTCACGAAAGCAGTTTTCTCATTTTACTAAGTAATTACGGAAATTTGCTGAATAGGAAAATATGTAGGAGATGAGTTAGAGTACTGTATCACCTTAGACTTAACGACTAAGATCACCAGACCATGAAAATATAAGAAAAAAAAATCTTAGTAACCGATACTTATGTGCAAAGTACAAGATATATTTTTCTGTCATTTTTTGTTTACGTGAATCCAAGCGAACTAATATCATATGCTATATAAACTACAAGTTCTATATAAGTATATATTACATAGACTACACGACGTCTTAGTACCTAATATGGAAAAAATATTGATATTTGAGTAATTGAAGTTAAGAGAGACATTAAGTGAGGGAGAGTGAAAGTTGTGTTTTATGATGCATTAGCCAAATATGTATGTGCTACTTTAAACATTTTTGCGTATTTGTCATTGTGACGTTGAAAAAATGGGGATTAATTGGTTTTATTAACGTTTCTCTAGAAGCAACACGAGGACTATTGGTGACGGGCCTCATAATTTTGAATCTCGGCCAAGTGTCGAGGATGACATCTGAGGTGTGTGTGTATGGCACCTTCCTCTCCTAAATTCTACACACCAACTGGAGGACTTATTACCTCGATCATATTTAACTTGTATCAGCCCTGGATACGCGGCAGGTTTTTAGTGGCATCAAGGTTCGAACCTACAACTCGACGAAAACCACTAGGCACTAGTCCCCAACCACGACCACTAGGCAACAGCAGCCACCAAGAAGTGGGAGAAAGGAAACATTGACAAAAAGAAGGGTTTGAGAATAGAGAAGAATCGTTAGGGTATCTCGTCACTGGCTCTTTATCAGTGTTTACCAAAGACATAAGACCATGATAAAGATAAATAGCAGTAATAACCCGGGGTCTTGATTCCCGTACTTACCTAAAGAAGGTAACCCCGTGAGGGGAAGTTGCGAGAGAGTGAGAGTGTGTATTTTATAGAAACATCTGGCAAAATATGTAATAAACAATGGATGAATGCTCAAAATCTATAAGCATTGCCTAAGACTTATTGAAAATAATTATAGGACAGTTTGGGATCGAATGTTTGTTTATAACTTCGCACTTAAGAGTAACACGAAGGCTGTAGGTGACGAACGTCACTATTTTGAACCTTAGTTAAGTGACAATGACGACATGTTAGCTGACACCTCCCTCACAAAATTTCCTACCAATGGGATAATTTAAAGCCTCGACAGATTTGACGTGCATCAGCCCCTCTACACGTTGGGTATTTAGTGGCCTCTAGACTCGAGCCCGCGAGTCAACGGAAAAATTGTCAGCCACGAGTTCGTGACCATGATCACAAGGTTATTTCGGCCACGTTCACAAGATGGAAACAACAGATTTAGATGCTAAAATGCTTAGTATTCGATACCTGTGTAAGGTTTATCATATTAAATGCAGCCATTTATATTCATAATTGCTATACTGTGGCTTGATACATTTCCCTACTAAGCTATGATCAACATTATAGTTTTATTACGCGGTATTAAAGGCGAGTCTGTACTTTTTAAACTTTGCAACGGACTCTCTTATTTTTTGAAATATTGAAACATTTATTTTGTTAAAATTCAGTTAAGCTGCGAAATATTTTCATTATACATTATACGTTCCAGTTTTCTCGAATAAATATAGAAAGGAATTTTATCACGAATTCCTTAAACGTTAAATTCGAAATTATTATTTTTATGAAATCATATTAATTTGTCTTAGACGCTTTGCATTAAAAAAAAAATCTTTGTTATATTGTACAAATACTTTCCCCCGACATCGCGCCGAAACATGATGTACCATAAAGCTTCATATTTTAACTTGAAATATGTTTTAAAATAATCTTCGCAGACACTAAAAATGTTAGCTATATAACTCTTACAACGGATGACTTAACTACATACTTTATAAAGAATATTAATTTCACAAATTTCAAATCTCTTTTTATTTTGCTCTTAGTTAATAAAAATTTGCAAAATCTTAAAACATTCCTAGTTTATATGTCTCGCTAGAATACTTAAATATATGAAAAATTGAATGCAAGAACAAATAAGTCGTAATGAAATTACTTTTAATGCATGTTATCAGATTAACAGAATATCTCAAGTTTTAACTATTGTTTCAATAAAAATGCTTATTTGCTACGTTTCTATGGCCTATAAGACAACTAATGAAAAATAACTTTATCAAATGATAAAAAGAATGATAAAATATTTCAGACAGGAAAAGGCAAATCATTTTTATTAGAAAGACATCAACGAAACGTCTGATGGGAATTTTATGACACCATTTACAACAAGTTGTTTGTTTGTTCTAAGTAATTTCAACAAACGACGTATCCGAGTAATCATTACAGTCTTAAAATTGCAATAACCATTTCGAAGAAGATGTTTTCGAATAACAATCCTAGGGCACAGAAATCTTTCAGGACTGTAGAAATTCTCTGGAGCTTAAAAGGATTTACCGAATTGTGTTTGCTGTTTGCAAACTAATTCCTTAAGTCGATATAGCAAAATTAGTTTTTTTCCCCGATCAGTTTTACAACCGCCTTTAATTTAAGGAAATTGAAGTACAGATTCACAAGGTTTGTAACAATTTAAATCTACCAACAATGCTTAAGGTATTTTTCAGCAGTTATAAGAGTTTTTGCATGTTTACACAAAAGGGATATTGCGCGAAGGTTCCTAACGGTTTAGAAGTTTAATCATGAATAAAAAACTAGAGAGATAAAACAAGAAAATCTTATGTCACACCGTAAGTTTCAATAAAAATTAATTAATTTTAAGAAAAAGGAATTCCTTCAATCCATTCTAAAAACCGTGTACATTTTAGCAAAGGTAACTTCATTATTTTTTAAGTATTTGAGATTGATTTCTTTTGATTCTCTTAGTCCTATACTTTTGAAAGTTTAATGAGATGCGATTTTTTATTTTGAAACGTTCAAGCCCGGTAAATCTTTATTTTTTCATTTTTACACGTTTCTTTCGCCAATTCTCAAGTTTATAAATTAATAATTACCAAAGACATCAAATGTAAACTGGCTTTTAAAACAATTTGAAAAACACTATAATGATATCAGTTAATGATTTAATGTAAAATCAAATATTTAATAAAATTTGTAAATGTTTGTATTCTCTTTGCCTTGTGTATAACATAAATTCAAATTTTCATGCAATTTTCTCCAATAATTAGCGATATGTCTTAAAAAATAAATTATGATTATCGTTCGGGTAGCCTTTAGGGGTCGTATAGTAGTTTATAAGTTTTAAATATTGATCTATTTATCACGCTGCGCTCAGTAACGGAAAAATATTATCAACTGTTTTTGTTATAGTTTCTTCCCCATATCTCCAGAACTAATTATAAATTCAAATAAAATTCAAACACAGAATATCTACCTAGTATTCTTTTGAACTAAGAAACTCCGCATTTTTAAATGAAAATTTCTCTTTCAGAAATAAATTAACTACCCTAAATAAATTAATTTAGTATTCTATCAGCATCTTAATTTAGTTCCTTATAAGCTATTAATAGTGATTCAACTCGTGTCCAGAAAATTATGAGAGCATGCAATGATTGTTCAGAATTCTGTAAATTTTGTTTATACGAAACAGTTATTACTTTTCATTAAGATAGTTAGAAGTAATTTTAAAAATTTTAATAATTGTTGCTACATATCAATAATTTTTTTCCATTTCTGTAAATAGATGGCGCTATTATTATAATATTAAACAGGATGTTATTGTATAATCTATACGAGTTCTTAGTTTCCCTTTCTTTGCTTTTAAATTCTGCATTATTATTTATAAAAATTTGATCAAACAATTTAGAACACATCAATAGTTTTTAAATCTATTTTAATAAATAATTTTAATATAATATATTATTTAGAGTTTTGTCTGAAACTGCACCAGGCAAACTTCTTCATGTTTTTTGGATTACGACCAGAAAATTATCAGCAGATTTTCAATATGATTTAAAATATATAGAAACTCAAATTTAGTAGTTTTTTTTTATTATTATGGTGATAATCAGGTTATTATACTGAAAGTTTCGCAAAAGCGGAAAATTTTAACCATTAAAAATGCCAACCATGTTTTATCAGTCCTAAGCCTGAAACAGTATTTTCAATTATTATGATAGCCATATGAAATTTTCCTGTGTATATTTTTAAATCCGTTACTCAGTGAAAGTATTTACTTATGTCTGTTCAGTATGGCTATGTGAGTCTCCTTTTTATGTTATATAAATTTTATTAAATCTTACTCCCATATAGCATATACATATACATATATATATATATTAGACTGCACAAAACTGTAATTTTGTATTTTTAAGATATATACTTACTACATTATTACATATATACATGTATTTTTATGACTATATACTGCTTACTATTTTAAACGTTTTAGTAATGTTTAGATGTTTTAGAAGATCAATGTATTAAAATAACTGAATATTTTGTAAACACAAGTTTTATTTATACATTTTAATTATAGTTTAATTTTCATACTGTGATTCGTACTTAATTTAATTTTAGCTTATACATATTTTGTGACCTATTTCTTGTTCATCACATTGATTTCATTTTATACTGATTACAGAAATTTAAATTACTTTATTTCCTTTTTTTCTGATTTTTCTCTTTAATTTTCAGCTTAATCTCCTTATTTTAACTTTTTACTTTGCTTATTTTGAATGATGTTATGTATGTTCAAGTAAGTTTATATTTGTATAATGGTAATAATAGCATTTCGTAATTTACTAGTTTAAATTTAACGTTTTAATTTTGTAAACTAATTTTGATGTAGCTTTGTAACTTATTAATAGATATTACATTTTGTGATGTTAAATGCTGTTCATTGTGATAAATTTTTGTTTAATTTTATTTTAAAATTTAATTCTATGAATGTGAAAACTTTGAATAAAATAATGCAGAGTGTTTTGATTGGTATATGATGTGCATATTATTCCAAATTTTGAATTAATTCTATAATAGAAATTTATTTCATTTTTCTTAAGATATGCTATTAAATATAAATTGCTATTTATTTTTTTGAAATTTCTATAGCATGGCTTTGTTTTGACATTTAATTTTGTGAAAGGGGAAAGTCAATAAAGGTTTATTTTAAAATTTAATTCAATGATTTTAGGGGTTTTGTAAAATATTACATTGAGTGTTGTGTATAATTCCAAAGTTTTGAAATCATTCCATATTAAAATTGTGCGTTTTCAAAACTTTTAAATTACAAAAAATGTAATGATATTGTGTAGGATATAATTAAAAGTGAATTGTAAAATTTGTGCAGTTTTTGAAAATGATTTCAACAGTGTTTTATTTTGATATGTGTAGTATAAATGTTATAATGGATGTGACTACATGTATTCATAGAAATATTTTTGATATAATTTTTGAGACATATTAAATACACGTTATTCTTGTATTAAAATAATTAAATGAAAATTATACAATCATTTGCTTAGAAATGAATATTAAAATATGTTTTGGTGAAATGAAAGTATTTTAAAATGTTTAATTGTCAATTGCTTAAAAAGTTTTAGTTGACAAGTTTATGAAAGATGCTTTATGTTCTGAAATGCTAGAATACCTGGTTTAGATGGTGTTTCTGGTGCGATGATTTTAAGGAAAGGGTGAATTAATAAAAATAATATACATGTGATAAATAATATGAGATAAATAAGGAAATAATAATGTAATGCAAATGGTATCAAGTATGATTTGATGGACAAGTATGGCAGAGTTTCGTCCATAACAGACCATGCTCCTTCACCTATAATGAGAAAAGAAGTTTGGTCTAGAAATTATTCTAATAATATATTGTTGATACATTATTTTGAATTACATTGATAATTGGCTTACGTGTTGCTTACAGTATTGTGTTATGTTTGACTTTGAGCACTTTATTTGTGATGCAATATTTATAAACAAACATTCTAAATTAAGTCATGATGAATGGCATTTAAGTATTGAAATTGTAATACTATTGTATCATTTTAAAACTTCGATTAAAAATATTACTCCTTAATATGTTTATGTTTTTGAAATTTTGAAACTCAAGAATTTTCATGTCAAGCCTCAAAATTATCTTAAAAAATTTTAATACTCAATACGACACAGTAGCGACAAGAAGTGGTTAATAAATTTCATACACAACTAACACAGATATTTTTTAAAGGTTTTTAAAACCACAACAATATAGATTTTGCCTATTTGTTTGAAAACATCATATTTTGAATTTTGATGTAAATTACATGTTACTGACATAATGCTTCTGCTGAACTATAGTTCTATTTTTCTGTAGTTTTTTCTACCAATCTGAAATTATTACTTTTAAAAACAAAGAAATATTTTAAATCATAAATTATTTTTCAGTTATGGATAGAAAAGTTTCGTAAGGCTCAGCCCCTAACAAGGTGCTAACAGAGGTCTAATATCGTGGAAGGGGGAAATTGGGATGGAAAAAAAAACCCTTAAAATAATTTTCTTTCCTTTTCCTTTTAGCTTTCTTTCTATTTTTTAACATTCTATTATTTACACACCCCACTAAATCCTACCACAAGTTTTCGCGCCCTTTATAACTGTGACTGTTACCTTTGCTTTGCAAAATCGCTCATTGAATGCTAGTATCTCAAGCCACTTATAATGACAAGGCTAATCAGATATCGGGGTTTTCCCGTTTTTTAGGGTATTAAGCCAACGCCAACCATTGGTCGTTCTCTTTTTACTCTTTTTGCCTGCTATGTAATACGTGTAGCTCTGCTTAGCTTCAAAACGCTTTCCTGTTCAACTTCATATGCTAAAATTCCGGTTCAAATTCATTGCAATAAACGAATTTAATCTAAAATAAATTGGTTAATCTTAGATATCGAGATTTTCTCCTAAGTCTAAATATACATTATGGGTTATATATTCTTTTTTGTCTTGCTATTCAAATAATAATCTATATATATATAATTAATAATTAATATAATTACTTTCATCTGTAATGGTATAAATATATTATAAAAAGAGAAAGATTAAAAAAATTTAATAATAATTCCATACTACTAAAGATCCAAGAAATGTAATAGCAATGTAAAGCAAATGCAAAAGGAATGGCGCTGAATTTCAAATAGCAAAAACTGTATATGTAGAAGGAATTTCGCCTGAGAAAATGTTTCATATGAAAACATTAAATCTTTCGTTCTCAGACTATTATTTTAAACTGCCCATCCACATAATGCAAGATTCAATCGTTTTTTGAAATATATGCTCTATAAATGCATGGGCCATTTCCGTAGACTTTTTTGTAACGTATGCTGAACTGGAAATGGAGATCAAAGTAACTTAAGTTTCAGGAAGCTATTCTAGAAATAGAAAACCATTAAGTTTTCAAGTAACATGTTTGGGGTTAAATTCAAAAAAATGTACTTCATTTTTATTGCGAGTTTAAAATCTCAATGCATAAAATATTCATCTAATATGTATCTGTAGTTGTGTGAGGTTATATTACTTTCATTTAGATTTTCAGACTCGAAAGGATTAAATAACAGTTAAATTTAATTTATTTTGTTAGAGAAAAATAAAACGACGTTATAATTGACAAATTATATTTTTCACTTGTCTCATTAAATAAATTTGATATAAGTTCAGATTTTAAGACTCACATTTTGTACAGAAACTTAATTATATTCAGTTCTTTTCAACTTATTAAATTTCATTGTCTAATTTTTCGGTTTTTATAAGACAAATACATGAAATTTTTATATATATACACACATATATATTGTACCTACAATCATCATATACTAAACATTCTGATATACTTGATAATTTGATTTAATTGTCTCTTTCTGCAATATAGCACCAGTTATCGTTTTTACATTAAAACTCTTGTTACGATATTAAAATATACTTTTATTATCAATTAGAAAAAAATATTTTTACATGATATATACACACATGTAATTTAATTACAGGTATTTCAGTGTATTTAGAAGCATTAATGCGTAAATATTGATGCTAAGAAGTCATATAATTTCTAAGTTTTCCGCACATTTTTAAAGCGAATTGAACTTTCGTGACTTGTCGAGTAGGTTTCATTTTTAATATTCTCACACTATTTTTTTATATTTAACTTTATCACTCAGCTACATTTTTTTGGTTAAATTATAGAGTGTGTTAATAATAAATTTATTGTATTATTTTTTTCAAAACTAAATGAGTTTGCAACCACGAAAGAACTGATATTTGTACCATCCTCTTACAGTGGTATCTGAAAACTTTTTTTGCTATAGAACTGATGAAATTTCTCCATTGCAATGCCTTTATTCTACTACAAAATTATCATACATAATTTTAGCTTCCATGCAGATATCAACTGAATATTGTATAATTAAATATTTTCAAACGTTTAACTTTTATGAGTGCAATATCTTTAGTTGAGTTTATGTTATGATTAGTTTTACTAAAAATGTTTTTAGTAGTTTCAATGCCAATAAAAACAATATTTTGGTACTGATTGTTAATTACTTGGTAGGGCAATTAATTTTTTTAATTAATTTATTTTATTTATAAGCAACAAAGCAAACAATTTTTCTCAAGAGAATTTTTCTTATTTATTAATCTAAGTTAAAATGATTAATATACTTTCACTGAGGAAATAATGTCTTCATTTCTTTTTCCTGAGTTTTACGTTTTCTAAAAGGTTCACTAAATATTTTGAATATTCATATATTCCTCATACCACTTGTCAAATTTAAAACATGATTCCTTTACTTGAAGTACCATATCATTTTACAGCACGAAGAACTCTTTATGGTTTTCTACTCCCCAAAATATAATCGTGAGAAAGTCCAGCATTTTGTGGAAAGCCATATTCCCCGATATGCATTCAAAGGTTAGAAAACTTCGCTTTCATGGTATGGAGCAAAAGCAGCTTGAAATAGGGATGTGCTCCACCCTGCATGAAAATGATCCAATATGCAAGTTTGCCAAGCACATTGAACAAAGTCGAAATTTTAGGCTCTCCTTTATATTTTAACACTTGAATACATTAAACGAGTATAAGATTTCTGAATAAGTCTCTCGGAAAGAACCATACATTTCTTCGATGTTACTTCTTACCTAAAAAGATATTTTGGGGAAATGAAGTTAGAAATGTGATGATGCTAAGTTTTAAAATTATTTAATCCTTCAGCTCCGATATTTTTACAAAATTCAATTGAAATTGGGCTTATTTTTGAATTCATTTATGGTAATCTCCACCATGGTGTAATAATTATGTATATTTATATATAAGTTTTATAAATATTGTTATTTATAGATTTTTCAATCTATGTCACGGATTTCAAAGAAATCTAATATTTCATTTTGAAGTTTGAATTGTTAAGGATAACAGTTATTTTCTTTTCGAGAGAGAATTTAAGTATTAAAGTCTACACATTTTTTTTTCTTAATATCGTTATTATGTATTGCAAAATAATTTAAGATTTTGAGATAGGTCTGTTTTCAAAAGATTTTGATTATTTAGGTGATAGCGAAAAAGACAGTTTTGTAATTCTAATCATGTTTCTAATTAAGTACAAAACAATTATAGTGGTCATATTTATTATAATACTCATCAAACATATAGGAAATATAAAACACGCATTTTTTTTTTTTTAACAAAGAGTATGATTTCTACCAAGATACCTTTAAAAAAGTTTAAAGTGAAAATTCTATTGATGTGAATATAAAGTATTACAAGGTGTGGCTATTAAATAACAATACTCACGAAATAAAACATTTTATTTTGATATTATACATATTTACTTATTATCAATACACACCCCTACACTATCCCTGCAACTTTCCATGCGAATCTCTCATTGTTCTAAAAGTCTTCTGTCAGCTTCTTCAGGACACTTGCTTCTTCAGGACTTCAATGTACTCAAATATTGTTCGTTTTAATGCAAGTATCACCTTAGGAAACAGATAGAAGGCGCAAGGCGCAAGAACCATCTAATAAGACGAATGATCTAACACTGGAATACTGTACTTGGCTAGACACCTCTTGACAGACAATACGGAAAGAGCCGGCACGTTGTTTAGGTGGGGAACCCATGACTTGTCTTTCCATAATTCGCATCGTTTTTTCCTTATTATTTCACGGAGTTCAACAAGAACGTGAAGATAGTAATGCCGTTTAATAATTTGACTTTCATGAACCCAACGAAGGTACATAATATCGAAAAGAAAACAATCATCATTGCTTTGAATTTTGATTTGCTCATTCGATCTTCTTTGGCTTCCAGTGAATGGATTGGCCCTTCGTTTGAGGATCACATGTAAAACACCAGAATTCATCGCGCGTTATAATCTTTTTTAATAAGTTTGAATAATTTTCTATGGCATTCAAAGTGTCAGTACAAACATTTTTACGAGTTTCTTGCTCTTGAAACATGAGAATTTTAGCACCATTTGGACACACACTTTTTGCATGTTAAAATTGTAATGTAAAATTTGCTGCACGGATTCGTTGATAATTCCTACAGTCTCAGCAATCGCTGGAATACTTAACCGACGGTCAAACCGTATCATATTACCTATTTTTTCGATATTGTCATCCACTTTTGACGAGGAAAGACAACCCGAGGGTAATTATCTTCAACGTTTTCTCAAGTATCTTGAAAATGCTTAAAACACTCTAAAACTCAAGCACGCGAAAAACATTCATTGCCATACACTTTTAAAAATAAACTTTAAAATTTCAGTAAGGGGTTTTCAAGTTTCATGTAATATTTCACACAACAATTCGTTGCTCTACTGTTGCATTTATCATTTTTTCTTCTAAATAAAAAGAATAATGCGAACGAAGGTTATGGCTATACAGATTTGCTTACAGAAACGAAAAGCACTGTATTCGAAAAAGAAAGCTTCACATTAAATAGCTGTCGATCCTTGGCGTTTAGCGCTTGCATGGTTCTTCAGTAGCTGCATCAGCCTCGTAATTTATTAGCCACAAATCGTAATCCAGAAATAACAAAGCAAATTATAGTTTTTAAAATAATAATAATTATAATACTCAAAGAAGTTTATGAATATTTGAAATTAAAAAAATGTTATTCATGTAAGAAGACAATAAGCAATATAATCATAATGCTAAATTTATTTTTTACAAAATATTTAATTGTATCTATTTACTCAATAAAACGTCAATTTAAAAAAGTAGGACAAATATCTAAGAATGTAAATATAAGAATCAATGAACATAGATCTGATATTCAAAACAATAACATTTTAAAATACAACCATAAAATTGAAACAATAAACAAAAATAATTAATTAAAATATTTAAAAAATACAATAAATATATAAAAAAAATTAAAAAATGTAATAAAAATATTTAAAAAATACAATAAATATATAAAAAA
>BMAW01036728.1:140005-173306 GCA_019974015.1 Nephila pilipes
AAAATATTTAAAAAATACAATAAATATATAAAAAAAATTAAAAAATGTAATAAAAATATTTAAAAAATACAATAAATATATAAAAAATTAAAAAATGTAATAAAAATATTTAAGAAATACAATAAATATATAAAACATTTTAAGAAATACAATAAAAATATTTAAGAATTACAATAAATAAAAATATTAAATAAATATTGTATAAATTTGAAAATTTTAAGACCTCGATTTAAAAAAGTTAACTAAGCGTAAAAAGCTATTATAGCAAGAAAACCATTTTACAAGCTTTTACAATGGTTTTTATTCTAATTGGTTTAAATTATTATTATTACACTCATCTCCATAAGAATTTGCGCCCCAAGAAAGAGTCGTCAGAATGAAACAAATTTTACATTCGTAAAAATAGTATTGATGTAAGTCAGTGATTACAATATCAAAGCAGAATGATCAATTATTGAAGGAAAAAATACAAATGAATGGAAGTTTTAGTTTCCTGTTGAACCACTTCTAGCATGAATACATGATGTGAAACCGTCGGCATTGAGGCATTCACCATACACCCAGTTTCCCCCTTCTGCATGATTTTCCCCCTCTGAAACTCTGACAGCTAATCATATTGACTCCGATGGCGGTGTAATAACATCTCTAGTTAAAAAGCTTCTCACACAATTAAATACACGCAAACAAGCTTTACTTACCTATTTTATAATCCAAGGAAAATGAACTTCAACACCCTGTGGTGGCATTACGTAATGAGCAATCACTCTTCATTTCTAATCATTAACATATCTGCCTGACACACACACACACACACATATATATATATATATATATATATGTGTGTGTGTGTGTGTGTGTGTGTGTGTGTGTGTGTGTGTGTGTGTGTGTGTGTGTGTGTGTGTGTGCACTTATAGACAAAAAAATTAGCGCACCAAGAAGGAGTCGTCAAAATGAAACGAAATTTTGCATACGTAACTGATATAAGTAAATGATTAGAAAACCAAAGAAAAAGGATAATTTATTTAAGAGAAAAAGGCAAAAGAACGGAGGATTTAATTCCCTGTTGAACGCTCTGTAGAGGGAATGCAAGATGCGATACGATCGGGCATTGAAGCATACAAATTCTGTATGATGTCTTGAGACATTTCGTTCCATATTTCCTGTAACCTTGCCTCTAGTTCATTCAAACTCGTGGGATGCCCAACTCGCCGTCCCAAATGATCTCAGATATGCTCGATTGGAGACAAATCTGAGGTTCGGGCAGGTCAAGTAAGGGTAGTAACAGTACAGAGACAGTCTTGTGACACCCTTGCCGTGTGAGGCCGAGCATTGTCTTGTTGAAAAACGGCTCCTAGGAGCCGCTGCATGAGTGGCAACACATGTGGTTGCAAGATGTCATGGACATACCGCTGGGCTGTCATGGTGCCACGGATCAATACTAGGGGTGACCGTGTTTGTAGGCAATGGCACCCCATACCATCACACCAGATGTGGGAGCAATGTGTCGCTGTAAAGAAAAGGCAGGAGTGAGGCATTCACCACGGGGTCTCCACACACGAACACGATTGTAATCACTGCTGAGATTGAATCTGTATTCGTCGCTAAAGACGACCTGGTTCCATTCCGCTGCTGTCCAGTTTCCTCGTGCGCGGCACCACTCCCAACGGAGGCGTCGATGGGTGGGCGTCAAGGACAGCACAAATAATGGGCACCGCGATCCCAAATGTCCTTCAGCCAGGCGTCTTCGTATGGTTCGAGAAGACACAAAAACCCCTAGTGAAGGTGCTACCTGTGCCTCGATGGCGGCCGATTAAGCAGTTGGTTGTACTCGTGTATTTCTTACGATGTGGTGGTCTTCACGACGACTGGTCTGTCGAGGGCATTCTGAGCCTGGTCTTCGTGTAAATGACATCTCTCGGATCCACTGGTCCCAACACCTCCTCACAACACAATCAGAGCGGCATAATTGACGAGATACTCGCCTAGCTGACCACCCAGCTTCCATCATGCCGATGATTCTCCCCCTCTCAAACTGTGACAGCTGCTCATATTGTCTTCAAAAAGGGCGTAATGGCATGTCTACCTCAGCTCTTCCTTTGTAAATGATTCATCACACTCAAACAAGCTTTGGTTAACTGTTTTATACTCCATGGAGAACGACGTTAAACGCCCTCTACTGGCTATACGTAACGCGAAATCAAGCTGAATTTTTAATCATTTGTATATTTCCCCGACATGTACCTTAATGCCAAGTTTCGTTACTATCTCGCAATTATTTCTTTGTGAGCTTATTTTTTTGTTCATGAATGTATATATATATATATATATATATATATATATATATATATATATATATGTTCCCAAAAATTATAAGAGTTTTAAAAATAATGAAATTGAAAATTTTAAAAGATTGAGTCATAGAGAGATGTAAAAGGAAAAGTTTAAATAAAGTAGAATTTATGATACATATTTTTGAAAGAAATAATGATTTTGAAAATGATTTTAATTCTAAAAGTATTAAATTCTTTATTTCTCATTTAAAGAAAAAGAAATAAGTATTCTAAAAAACTGTCTAGCAAATGATAACAAAATAGATGACCAATGTTTAATATTTTTAAATATATTTTTAACTACCTATTAAATAAATACAATATCAATGATAATAATTAAGAAATAAAAGTGTATCGAATTTTCTACTGAAAGGTTTCTGAAAGACTCTTTTAATAGGATTAATTTTAATGATACTTTGGGAAAACATAAGAAATCTTTTCTAATTAAAAATAGCAGAATGAAAAATATTTAATGAATTTCATTTGTTAAAAAAGCTTATAGGGAGATTTTTTTTTAATTATAATAACATTGAAAATATGAAGAATGAATTAAACTGCAATTCTAGAGAATATCAGGATTTTATTAATAAAGAGTATCAACATGTCATTACGGGATATTTGGACTTAATAAAAAATAAAAACTTGCGAACCACTGAATATGGGTATTGGTTTAAAGATTATAATCTTGAATAGTAAAAAAATTCATTTTAAGGAACGAAATTTTGATGAGGTTAGTAATTTTACTAATTATTATGAAATTTTAATTATAGGTATCCAGAAGTATTATTCGATATGTTTAAGTACTACCTGTATATAAATTTTAAGGTTAAAGAAGGGATTAAATTACGAGATATTAAAAACAAATCCCATATTTATAGAAAAGACTTTATTATTTGTTATGTTGACAAAGCTTCAAGTAATTATACAATTATTTGCAAACATAAAAACAATTCAATTACTAATAAACATGTAGAAGTGAATAATGCTTATTCGGAAACTATTTTAGCGGCCTAGAAATTAATAATAATGTTACAACTCTTTATAAGCAAAATAGGATGATTAATAAATAAAGTTAAATTTCTTCTGATCATTTTACTCCAATATTTCATAAACTTTCAAGCACAATTTCCACTTCTACCGCAACGCTCTGTAAGAGGTTTATTCTCCTCGAAAGCCTGGAGGTACAATTTACCACCCTTTGTACGGGGGAAATTGGTCATCTTTGCAGAAAAACTCACTGCAGGGTATAGAGCAGACATTCATCATCACATATGTATATATATTGTACATATTACATTGAGTGCAAGGCCATATTACTTTGGATGGAAGACAATGATCTGAGTTTGGTGGAATTAGAGAGGAGTATGAACTAATATGAGCAACGAAAAACATGGTGAATCGGTTAATATTGAATGTTACCAACAACAAATGATCGATTTGACTCACAAGACTTGGCTCCATCCAATTTTATCTTATTCGCTTCGATGGGACACACGTTTGCTGAGCAGTGTTCCACATCTTACGAAAATGTAAGAGATGGCCCCGATGACTATTTTGCCTCAAACGTGGAGCAATCTTTTTGGAGTGACATCCACATATTGTCAGAGGTACGAAAAAAATATATACCTCGCGATGAGCAATACTTCGAATAAAAATTTGTTTTTCATTTCCATGAAATAAACGAGTATTTTCAATTAAAAACTCCGATTACACACACACATACATATATATGCATTCTAAAACAAAGAAACAGCGCCGCACAAAGAAGAAATTGTCAGATGGAGACAAAAATTTGCGAATAGGAAAATTATGTACAGAATAGAAAAAATTAAAATTTCAGAAATATTGAATTATTTCAGAGTTACATAGTGACGAATTATTTCAGAGTTACATAGTGACAAAATGACGAGCTCATTAAGGTGTTGACCCACTTCTAACCTGGATGCAAGCTAAAACACGACGTGGCATAGAGTGATGAAGTTCCCTAATGGTCTCCTGCGGTATTTCGTGTCACATTTGCTCCAATTTTCGCACTAGGCCATCAACATTCCCTGGTAAATGCCCTTCCCATCATATCCCAGACAGGCTCGATTGGAGTGAGATCTGGTTGGGCATGGAAGTGTTTGTCCAGCTGTAAGACAGTTCATAGCAATACGTGCCGCATGTGGTCTGGCATTACCTTGCTGAAAATTAAGGCCAGGATACTGCAAAAGGAACGGTAGCAAAACAAATCTCAGAAAATCGTCGAAGTACCGCCTCTAATGAAGTTTGCCTCTAATGAAGATTAAAGGGGACTGGGTATGAAGGGAAATGGCACTCCATACCATAACTTCTGGTTGAGGGCCTGTGTGGCAAGCAGTAGTGAAAGCAGGATTGACAAGCTGCCTTGGGCGTCTCCAGATACGTCTTCGATGATCATCAGGACACAGTTGGAAGTGGGAATCGTCACTAAACACTATATGTTTTTAGTCAGCATCATTCCAACCTGATCGAGCCAAGCACCACTGTAATCTGTGGACAGTGTGCAAGCGAGAGTGACAGGTGGCGGTCAGTACGAGCGCAGAATTCGCTTTATCAGCCGTCTGTGAATAATCATGGGGGACACTCGTGTGCGATTCGCACATCTGATGGTTGATAATGATGAATCAGGGGCTGCGACAGCTGATCTGACAATCACTCTGTTCTCCTAATCTGCTGTGGCCCTAGATCAACCGCTACCCTCATGACGCTGAAATCTGCCATTGTCCACCCATTCTTGCCTGCATCTTCTAATCGTCCACACCACTTCAACGTTATATGACGAGCGATTCTCCTATTTGCCCAACCTACCTCTTTCAATCCAATGACACGACCTGTTTTAAACTCTGATAGTTGCTCGTAATGAGCTCGAATCTTACTGCGAGGCATTTTTTCAGTCGTTGAAAAGTATCCTAAATTGCAATGCAACTGAAAACTTGACCATTCGATTAAGAA
Organism: Nephila pilipes; assembly: GCA_019974015.1. Classification (NCBI taxonomy): domain Eukaryota; kingdom Metazoa; phylum Arthropoda; class Arachnida; order Araneae; family Nephilidae; genus Nephila; species Nephila pilipes. The sequence continues at coordinate 145,309 of BMAW01036728.1, forward strand.
TCGCTTCTTATATACCCCTGCTGAATGCGCAGTTCCGATGCGCTGCAGCCCCCGCTATTCATTCATTTGACACTAAATCTTAATCGTTTGCATATTCGGTTCAAATGTCTTTGCATACAAAATTTCATTACAATCGGGCACCTCCTTCTTCATGCGTCGCTCTTTTTTTTTTTTTTTTTTTTTTTTTTTTGGAGTGTATATATATACATATATATAAGTTTCAATTTTTAATAGCAATAAACAATAATGAAACTTTATAACAAAATATTTAAGAATCTTGAGGCAATGCATGATATAAAATTGTATTAATTTGAGAGATCCTCTCATTTTCAAAGTATGTAAGAATAATTTTTTTTCTTGAAATGAGTTTATGGCTACTAAATACATGTTAGTAAATTTAAATTATATCAAAACGTATCTTTTTTTTTTTATGATATTACGAATGTTTCGATATTTCTATTTCTTTAATTTTCCTCTTGGAAGTTTTCTCCAAGAATTGTTTGTTTTTAATTTACTAATACGCTAGCATTTCTTTAAATAAACATAATTTCACACGTCAATATTATGTGGCAAGGGATGAAGCGGTAAATATAAAAAATAAATGTTCAATAACAAATTCTCGAAGTATTACTGTTTCTGAAATCATTTGCAAATAAAGTTGAAGAATTTCACACACAGACTCAAATTCCATATTTCAACTACTTTATTTAAGAAGCTTTTATTTACTCCTAAAATATTAAGTAAAGTTTCATTCAAAATAATAAGTAAACATATCTTGAAAGACGGGAAGACAAATATTAATTAATAATCTCCTTAAAAACACAGTTTTACATGCACGCTTCCAATATGATATGCATTAAGAATAAAAGGAAAATGTAATATCAAAGGAATACTTTATTCAACGCCTTAAAAGAAGTCAAATAATTATATCCGAGCTCTAAGCAAAAACAAAATTCCAAGGAAATAAAACATCATCGACTTTGCATCATAAATGAAACAAATGTTATCAGAAGATTTTATTGTAATATTTAATAAAACTGGTTAACATCAAACATACTAGTTTTTTTCCAAAAAAATCTAATACTTGTCTGTAGAAACTGAAACATTTATCAGTTAGATTTTTAAGAATGTTAATTAAGTATGGACACAAAAGAAATATTACTATTTAGCATAATGGGCTTTACTTAATTTTTAATTCGAATAGATAATAGATCCATAGCTTCTGGCACATTACGAATCTCTTAACTTTGCATTAATATGGAAGAATTTTTAGCACAGTTGAGATATTCAAATCTTTTAAATTTCTGCTTCATAGAAATAGAAAAAAGAATATTATAAGTGAAGTACGAATATGATATGTGAATATTTTTGAGTGTAAAAGATGTGCGTAGTAAAATTTCTTAGATATGAGTTTCATTGATCTGTTTTTAATCATGTTACGGTAAAAGATGTAATTTAATTATATTTTCTTCTGAAGCAAAATGAATATATAGAAAATGTACAGTTTTTCATAAATAATAAAATAACTTAATTTTATAAGTGTAATAAATAAGTACAACAAATATAAGCATTCAAATTAATTTTTTTGCATAATTTAGAATGGAGGAATTCTACAAAAATGATATATTTTCAAAAATGTTTATCAATAAAAATTATGTTTTCTGCATGATATTTCTTACAAAATTGTATTGCTTAAAAACTACCATTTTGATATTTAAAAGTGTAATTTACTCTGCAATTTTATTTTTATTAGAAAGCATGTACCTTAATCTTCTATTCAACATTATTATCATAAACATTATGGCCTTTATCATATCGTACAATTAGCTTCTGAATTCCATCCTTATAGATATCTGCCACCTGATGGGCAAACCATTAACAGAAAAACACATCTACGAAACTTGCAGAAACCATTAAATAAAGACGAAATCGTAAAGCGTTTGTTTTCTCGAACTTTCACTTCAATTTTTTGCTCTAAATCTTCAGTAATGACAAACAATCGATCTCTAACCTTCTCATCACGAATATTATTACGACCACCTTTAAATGCTCTAACGCATTTTCGCACTGTTCCGTCGTCGTCGTGCTTTCTCAATACACTTCATTAATATACTGACGAATTTCAGCAGCTTTCACGCATTTTGGAAACAGAAAATGAATTACATCGCTTATTTCACAATCGGTGGGATTTTCCATAGTCTGAAGTATTTTAAATATGCCCCAAAACAAACCTATATACAGATAAACACTTCTGATATAAAAACCAACAAATATTCTCAAAGTATTCTCCGTGCATGTGTGGAATAGTGACAGTAGAGCTGCAGTGAGCATATTTAAAAGCGATTCTTACTTAAAAACACACCTCGTGACTACTATTTCTATCTCCTTTTATTACTGCTCTTTAAAATCTTAGATTGTGTTCACTTTAATACTTGTTACGTCATCAATGTATTGGATTTATAAGAACTATCATGATATTCTTTTCATGACAAACTGAATTGGTGTAGATATTTTCCTTTTAAATATCTATATTGTGGACATATCTGTAGCCGCGATAGCCAAATGGTCATAGTCTCGAGCTTTGTGACCGGCTTTGTTTAATTTGACTCACGTTGTTCGAGTTCTAATTTATTTAAAGGTCTCCAGGGTGAATAACGGGCCTTGAATCCATTAACTGGGTCACTAAAATATTCTGTGTCACTCCAGTAACACTCCAATCTTTGGATCTGAAGAGATGAATGTTTCTTGTAGATCTGATGTGAAGAGAGAAAGAAGAAAATGAACAGGATATATGACGAGTCGCTCCGTTGAGTTGTAAGACTGGTAGGTTATCCACGGGACATATGAGTTTGTAATACTGAATGAGTAAGGTATCAAGAAATACATCTGGATGAAAGTTGCTTAATTTCTCGGATATTATTAATAATTTGTCACTGTACAGGATATTTTGTATGTAATTTTATATGTGGTGTGTTCGTTATAAGAATAATCAATTACCGCATGTGTGGAAACCTAGCAATTTTTTTTATTATGCTTTTAAAAAATAAAATTCGCTTCCTAATTAAGTATGTGTATTATTTTTAAGAACTAGATCCACAAAACATCCAAAAATTGAATTTTAAAATTATTAACAAATATGCCATGTAATAAAGATAAAATATTAATTATTACCTTTTTCACAAAATGAGACTCTTGGATTCTCGCACACTTTCCTCCAGGTCTACTTAATGCATCTTGATAATATTTTAAACATTATGAAAAGAGGTTATTTACTAATTTACTGTATATTGGGTGAACATAATTTTTTCCCAATATACTCTCGCAAATTTTAAGTAGTACACAGCATTTATATATAAGTATGAAAAATTTGAATCATAAAATTTCAACTTTATAAAATTTTATTAAACTTAATTTTTTAAAACTTAATTATGTTCAGTGTATAGAATGTTATATTTGTAAGTACACTGCCAATTTTTAAAGTTGTAAATGAAATGTATTTTGTTCAATATGTACCTAGAGATAAGTATACGACTGACAAATGTAAATACAGCTATTGATTTTTAATTGCTCATACATAATTATTTATGTAAATAAATTTGTTTCTTTTGACACAAAATATACGTATGTGAATAGGTTTCTCAATGTTAAAATATGACATTCATCGATTTTAATTAAAAAATGTGAGGATTAATTAAATTTTTCATACAATTCTCATTTTTCCTTGTTGAAGACGTCTCAGTTACCTTATATGTAAATGAGTTGGCATGTTTCTCTAGAGTAATGTTTATTTAAAATTTAAATTTAAAACATGAGAAAAAAAATCTTTGTTTCCAGGATTTTCATTTAATACTGATCCTAATATTTTCCAATATCTGAAGTAAGCATTAATCATGTAAATGTTTTCTCTTATAATTAGTGCTTAAAATATTTCCTTACAGTATTTCATTAAATTGGAATTTGTTTCTGAATCCTAATTTAAAGGAACGTTTTCTTTTTAAATTGCTCTGTATGTATGTTACTTGACTTTTATAAATAACACTATTTAATTGATTTGATTCTGATTTGCTTATAACTTTAAGCAAAGGTGAAGGGAGGAGTTCCTTTTCCTTGAAGAAGTTAAAAAATAAAAAGGGATTCAAGCTGAAGTTTATCAGGGAAAAGAATTCAATTAAGCGTGTGTTTTGTCATTTTTTTTTGTTTTATGTGTGATAAATTATATGCTCATTTAAATTCCGGGTAAGCAATTCATTTCTTTCATAAGTCGGTTGATTGTAGTTATATGTTTAATTAATTTTTTTTCTTTTTTTAAAATATTAATCAATGCTTAGCATTACTTATTAATGCGTTATACCTGTACCTAGCATTTATACACGCTGCAGAAAACTAGACGTTTCGAATGTTGTTCTTGTTATTTAGTAATTATGGCAGTAAAACGTTTGTGCCTTATCAAATGTAATAAATACCCGTTTTTAAATTAAAACAATTTTCTGATGGTGTATTCTTATGGAAAAATAATTTTTAATTAATCAATCTGTTAAATTTAATCTTTTTTCAGGTATTAAACTGAATTTAATATCAGAAATGTATATCTATGTTTATGAACCCTTTACATATTTTAAAAACATTCATTCATTCAAAAAACATTTATTTGTTTTATGTATAGCATTTAAAGCTTCTGGTTGATAAAATTAAGTGATGTCAGTTAAATTAAAATGAATGGTATCAAATAAAGAGAAACACCATTTTCAAATAAAAATAGTTATTTAAATTATAATATAATTGCTTAATTAAGGTATAGAAGAATAATAAAACTTCGTAAAATGTTAAAAAAAATTTCAATATCCTCCAATAACCTAGAGCTCCCAGTATAATACGAGTATAAAAGTATTCATTACTAAATTTAAAATATTTTAAAGTTTTCTCTTTATTTTGTCACTAGAATGGAATAAAAATTTATTAATTTCTTCATTGAAGTAGAACTGTTTCTCAATACACTTCCCGAAAAAGAAAATATAACACCTTAAAGATTTGGCTGTATAAATATTCATATTTCAAGTAATACGCAGCTAAACATGTTATGCAGGTTATCTGAAAATTCAAGTTGGTCACGCGGTTATAGATTAGGATACAAACGGAAGGACACAGCGGATAAACCAACCGTATATATCTACTGTCACCTAGAGATTCTAGAATTTCGAGAAGATTTACGTTCCAGAAGACACACGTAAAGTAAATGATACTCTAACAACTCTGGAAATCGGACAATTATACGAGGGGTCATTCAGTAGGCTTGCGAACTGTTATTTAGTCTTACACTCATATCACTGATGATACGCAAGTAGATGGGTTCAATGTGCGTAGAAATTGGACCATATTGGATTGAAGAACAAAATGTGAATCATCGTTAAAAGATTAGATCCTTCTAGGCTTAAAATAAATTGTACAAATTAAAGCATCCTATAGATTGCAATGGCAGCCTCACTATCATGACATGTAATGCGAATGTACAGTGAGCTTTGGGCAACTGGCTGAAAAGGGCTAGCACATTAGTCACCCTTTATGAAGACTGTCGTTGAAGTCAATTCACCAATTTGAAAGTTGGTAATGGAGCCGGAACTGAGTCACTTGGACAACTGAATGGTTCAGAGACGAGTCTGGGTTCCGTTTTTCTGACGATAATCACTGGGAGAGAATCTAGAAGAATCGGAGATATTGAGCAATTCCTACCTATCATTGTTAAATGCCATACCGCTCGTCAACATGTCATAGTGGCTTAGGGTGTCATCAGACACAATATTAAATAACCCTTAATATGCATCAGAGGAACATTGATGACACGGCGATGTGATGGCGAAGTGCTGAAGTTAGATGTGCTACTTTGCATAAAGCGACTGTTAAATGGCATTTCCCAGCCTGATAACTCGCGACTTCTGCCTTCATCAGCAGACAAACCTTTCTGATTAAATCAGTACCTTGTAGGGCGTTACTTGCATTGCCGAGAAAGGACGTGCTACTTCCTACTAATCCTCCTGCCTTCTCACCTCTGCATTAAAATTATCTTTTTGCAAATAAAATACGTATTTGTATATTCATTATCTTTCTGTATATCAATTTTCGTCGCATTCTACCTAATCTTTCATTGTTTTTTTTTTTTTCTATTTCGGTAGCATTTCTTAAAATTGATTGTAATACTATTTTAAGATTTACATTAGATTTATACTTTTTCCCTTTTCAATACCAGAATCTTATGCATCACATCAGATCAATAGAATCAGCATTCAAAGTATAAAGAAACTACTTGCACCTATTAAGTGACTTTAAGGCCCATTTTGTTTTATAATTGAACAGAACACGTTTCATGGTTATAGAAAATTTTCAGCAAAATCATATAAACAACAAGATGATAGGAGAATCTGATATGGCTCAATATATTAACAGTTTTTTCTTAAAAAGTTCTAACTAGTCAATAGTACTTTTGATTAAGCATTTTTATTGTTTTTTTTTATTCAGATAGTTACTAAACTTCTCTTACACCGAATTACACCATATCGTATTATATCCCATATGACACCATTTCTTCTTTGATTACATATCACACCACATTATCTTCCATTATACCATCTTTCTTACTTATATTCCTTGTTCTAATTATTTCTAATTATTTATATAAATTCTGCGGTTATTTCTGGTCCAGTTTTTACTTTGAAAATTCAGTAGCCAAAATGGAAGGGGGGAGTGAAAGGAAGAGCGAAATTCATTCATTAATTACTTTTTATTACAAATTAATTTTAATCTGTTATTAATAACTGCAATGATATGTGATAAAACTAATTTATGCAATGTTTAGGTTTGTAATAACCGACATTTATTTATTATTTATTTTTATTGACGATGTTTGGGGCATTAAACACCTTAACCTTGTACTCTATCATATTTTTTCTCTAATTAAACAAATTAACCCACATAGCTTAACTTCTGAATACCTAGGAATATAACAATTTCTGTGATTAAAATTAGATATTCACCAATTCTGTGTTAAATATGGATCGACATGTTCTTGTGTCAAGGTGTGAGTGTACTTTTCATAAGATGATTCATGAAAATGACTCATAATTGTGTTGTATAAATAAAATCATTTTACATCTGTCACTAAAAGGGATGAAAATATAAAAAAAAAGTACAGTCCACTGGTGTGTGTTATTTTTTGAAAAAAGTGCAAACAAGACAGTAAAATTAAAATTTCATAAAATAAGTCGCGTATACCTCTGGTATTCATTTACCAAAATTCTCCTTTTGACATTACTTATATATTACAAACAGCATTTGAAAGTTCTATATATTCAGATCCAATACGGGAATTTCATGAGTTAATCAAGGAAAGTAGCATCCATTTTGCCTTAACAATTAAAAAGTTCTGAAAGAAACTCCAGACAAGGAAGTATGTCTTTCCGCTTATAAATGCCTTTTTAAAACCTCGTATAGTTATACTGAAATCAAGACAATATCTGGATATGAGAAACAAACGGGGTGGGTGGACGCCTTCTTTGACAATTGCTGGTATTAAGCTAGTATAACGTATAAAGAGCGTCTCTTAAAGCAGGCAATATTCTTACTAAAAGGGTTCTTGAGTAAGAATCACAGGAAATAATTAAACTGAGAACAAGGGTTTTGAGTTTTAATGTTCTCAATTTTCTCCTTTTAGAAATGAGAAAGGGCATTCAACAGTCACTTATTCTGTGGAGATTTTAATTTCAAAAATGGATGTGATAATTTATAGGTACCTAACAAAACTCGAATATCTCTGATTTCAGTTATGAAGTTTGAAGTGATTTTATCATTATCTAGAGAAACATTTTTTGTGTCGTATATCATATTCAAATCAATGAGAGTCGTGAGCAAACCAGTTTATTTTGTGTAGTTTAATTTCGAAACCAAATCGCATAGATTGATAGAAATAATATTTGGGGCAAGAGATAATTATATTTTTTTAGAATTGACTATTTATTTTGTTTAGTTTTTATTAACGTCGCACTAGAAGCAACACGAGAGCTATTGGTGACGGACCTCGTAATTTTGAACCACGGTCAAGTGACGAGGACGACACCTGAGCTGGCACCTCCTCTCCAAACATCCACACCATGCCAACGGGAGGACTTTGGGCCCCGAACAGATTTAACGTGCATCAGCCCCGGCTACACGGTGGGTCTTTGGCGGCCAAGGATCGAACCCGCGACAGAGCGAAAACCGCCGGCCGCTAGTCCACGACCTTGACCACTAGGCTACCGCGGCCCTTTAGAAATGACTATAACGCAACAATATAAAGTCTTAAATTAATTAATTGTGCATAGTTATTAAGCTAATTATTGTCATAAATGCATTTATATAATTTTTTTGAATGATTCTTAGTGAGTTATACTGATTTTAAATAAGGAATTTAACTCACTTACATGAACAATACTATATTGCGCTTTCACAATAGATACGCTATTTTCGCAATGTCACTTTTTAATCTTCCTTCTTCATGTTTCGTATTTTACTAAGGTAAACTAGTTCCGATTCAAAAGAAATTCTAGAAGAAAGGCACGATTACTTGTCTGTTGACTTTCCTCGAGATTCATTCAGTATCATTGCCAAAAAACAAGAACAGAATAAAAGATGATTCATTATTCAAACAAAAAAGGAGTATTTCTTTTTGAAAAGGTGTACAAAATATTTTCTTTTCTCATGACGGTAAATGAAACGTTTCTGGTGTATAACTTTTTCGAAATGCCTTTCTTTTATCCTAATTACATAATTTTAAAGGATATGAATACTAAGCTCTTTTCAGAAAATTTTCATCGTCTATCCTATATTTTACATATCAACACCGAGAAAAAAAGGGTTGCGTTTTACGTATGTTTAATTACAGGATGTATTTCAGTATTAAATATAATCAATTGAACGACATTTATTTATACTTTGCTTTTTAAGGAAATTATTTTTGAATTAAATTAATTCAGCTTTATTTAAATATACCACATTACTGATGTATCTTTTAATTACTATGAAGTAATTGTAAAACCTCTTTCGAAAATTTCATATAAATTAAAAAATTAAATTTATAAAAATATTCGAGATTATTTCATAAGGTAAACGATAAACTTAAACCGACGAGAATAGGTAGTAATATATTAATCAGCTTTAGAAAAATTCGTCTCCTTTAAGAAATTCATTAGTAGAAAAGAAATGTAACATTTTTAACCTGTCTAATCCAGGAGATACAGTTTAAGCTTTCTTTTAAATGAATAATATTTATTTGAAAATTTCCATTGAATGTAATATCAACGATTTAAGAGACTCTTATAAAGCACTTGAGACGATAATTATTTTCTTTGTTACTCATATTTTCCATTTATTACTTCCAGAAATATTTGTATCGTTTTTTAAAATTTCAACTTTTTTTAAAAAAAAAATGCTGACGTATATTATACTTATTTTTAGCGATATCAGGGTATTATCATTCTAACTGAATCTGATCTCTCTTTTTTTTTAAAGAAGGAAAATAGTAAAATACACAAATGGTATTGCTTAACTTATTTGAATGCATTAATTGTATTCTTTTTTTATGGATGAACTACCATAAGAAAACAATTCTATAAATTTTAGACTGAGTTAAAATCAGTTTTTATTTAAATCGGGGAGGTTCTTCACAAATTAGCTAATCAAATGAAAACGCATTAAATTCATTCATAATTGGATTGATATATAATTAAATGAAAACGCATCAAATTCTCCCTTAATTACATTTTTCTTTTAAGTGAATATGCATCGCTAATTATCAAACAATTAAAAAAATAATCACATTTATGAGAAATAAAAAATATTTACACAGTGAATTAAGAGAAACCTGTCAATTATTCACTTAGATCTCATCGCTGAATTTCTGAATTTTCAGCCTCTAGCACCGATATAACTTTTAATCTTAGTAATTAATAGATAACTAATTAGAATGATAATTCATTGCATTTTTACCTCTGTTATATTTATAGAATAATATTGGGAAAAGGGAAAGAGAGTCCGGAGAAAATCCAGTCATTACCTAAATGAGATAATGAGTTATAATAATACAGAAAGTATACGCTCATAATCTTTTAAGACTACAATTACATTATTATGATGACTTTAAAAAACTGCGAATATGCCTATGTATCTAATAATTAATTTGAAGCCTGAATTACGGCTATAATACTTACTATTTTTGAAAGAATTAAGAATTAAATAATTAATTTTATTCAAATAGAAATAAAATCTCCCAATGGGCTGTTTCACTGAAATTCAAATATAACATCTTGATTAATAAATTATATGCAATCATATTTTAACATATACAATTTTGAGGTGGATTAAATCAGTTATACAATAATGCATTTAAAATATCTTAAATTTAAAAGAAAAAGTTATATTAAAAGTAAGATCATGTTTCACTGAGATCTTCTAAAAATAATGTACTGAGGTAAGAACATATTATGAGAATATGGGACGGAACATTAATGTTTATACTAAAATTTCCCCCTTCCTTCAGATTGTAAGATTTTTGTATCCTATTCACGTAGAGAAACTAGGATAAATCTTAATTTATAAATAATAGCTATAAATTTGACTTTTAAAAAATATTTTTTGACATAGTATGCAAGGTTTGAATCTCAAATCATCAAATGAGGAATAATTTCCTATGTTTATAAAATAGTAATTTTAGAATAGATTTATAAGGTTAATTTGTATAGAAAGAAAAACAAAAATGTTATTTCAATTACATACATTTTTAAGCTTAAAATAATAAAATATCATTGTTTCAAAAATGATTTTTCAGCTACTTTTCTTTCTATTTAATTTTTTTCTGTTAATAATTAAGAAAACATCTCGTAAAGTGTTACAACAATAAAAAATGTAATGGTAAATTTGATAGGTTTGTTGACGATTAATTTAAAGGGAAACTATTAAAATAAAAGACAACATCTTAAATCCCAAGAGTACAATAGATATTTCAACTAAGTTAGCCATTTAGACGACTTTACTATCCAACCCTTTTCGCCTTAATTGAAATGTTGTCGAATGGATGTTTAAAAGCTTGTTTTAAAGTCTTATTTATGTGTTTTCTCAGTTCCCTTATTCAACGGATTTTCAAATAAACAGTGGTGTACCAAGTTTTATGAACGGACACAAATACAGAAACCTTTATAGTCCATATAAAATTAAATATACTTTTATAAATACATAAAATTTTGCTTATTATTTTAAAACAAAATGCATTTTGCTGAAAAGGGGAATTTTACAAATTTCGAAAATAAAATTGATACTTTGAAAAATAAAAATTACGTATCGTATTTATATATGGAATAATGGTGTTTTTATTTTAAGTAATTAAAGCTTCTCTAAATTAGAAAAGAGAATTTGAATCATAATCAACATTAAAGATAAACTCCTGTATCTCTGTAAAGTTTATTAAAATTGGTGAAGAGAAGAAAAAAATAATAAGAAAACACATCGTTTGTTGAGATAAAAAAATATTTTAATGATTTTTTCCTCTTTAATGATGACATTTTTAATGAGATTCTCTTGGTCTCATCACAAATAGTTTTTAAGGAAGACTGAAGTAATTGATTCATCATCAATATACACATCTGGTCATGACAGGTTGTTGATATAGATAGACTTGTTTAATTGAAAATTATTCTTTACTGCGTTAGCATTTATAAATCCTAATGTATTTAGTACCCTTCACACTGTTTTTGTGATCGAAACCAAAGTTTCTGTAGTATCATTTTTGTGTTACTTAGATATTTTTTAGAAATATAAGAGTAATTATTTTGTCTAACTGCAGATTCATTTTTTTAATAGCGCAGAGCAAAATGATTTATTTTTCAGCAGAGGATTGTTCACTAAATTCTTAGACTCGTTTGTTCTTAATAATGAACTTTCGTTATGAAGTAGCAATGTAATTCGTTAGACAACAGTTTACTTTGTTTAAATGAAATTTTAAGACCTTAACCAGACACAACACACATACTCTGAACTAGAAAAATAAAATCGAAACAGAAAGATTTCTTCATTGTAGTCAGCACATTCCAAATGGAGCATAACCATACCTTTAGAAATACTCAGAAAGATGTAAAAGCTTTTTTCTACTTTATTACAAAGTTAATGCTTAAAAACTCAAAAAAATTAAGTATATATTTGCTCTTTTTTGTATATTACATACAAAAATAAGTTTGACTTTAACAAAAATTGTATGTTCAGCAATTAAGTACTCAGTTAAAAAAATTTAATAAAAAATATCACCATACGATTGTACTTTCAATTATTTATTTCAACTTTATTACCTTTTGATTAGTTCCTTCATAACTAAAATAATTAATTATATTTTTTATTTGTATTTGTACCATTACAATTTATAATGTAATAGTATCAATAGTAAAATTCTTTTGAGCTAGGTCCAAATATATTTTAATTATAATAAATAATAGAATAATTTTATAGCAGTAAGATTTAAACTAGAATATACGTAAGAAAATTCTAAAAATAATAAGAAAATTGCTTTATACTACACATGCTTTCCTTGTTATCTCAGACTGGATTTTAATTCGAGTTTCATTAAAAATCATCAGGGCATAAAATTATTTTACATACATAAAAATATTTTTTTTTATATCTTAAAACTAATTTCAATGATGTTTTATATATAGCATAGATTGAGTGTGGAGACATTTTATGTGAAATCGGAAATTAATTGTTTCGAGAATAAAATTACTACTCATTTATTTTCTGAAAATGAAAATTTTCTTTACAATTTAATTATTCTGAAGACAAAATTGTTGTTATTCAGAAAACAAAAATGAAATCATTTTGACATGAAGAGTATTTCAATTTTGTTTAGATATTTGAAAATCAATTTTCCCCTATTTAAATCTCCTTAATTACAAGGACGTATCGTAAATTGTAGTTATTTACTAAGATATACTTGAGATATCTGGATAAATTTTATTCTGCATATTAATAGAACATTATGTACATAATGTTGTAAATTACAATTATTTATGTTGATTTGTTTGGTTTTAGGAAGCTGTTCATAAATGCTGTAAATTACATCATCATATGCGTAAGAATCAATTAATATGCAGAGAAAATTTTAGCCAGATATTTCTGTTATTTCTTAGTAATAATTAAAACGTCCGATTCACTATTGCATATTTCTCTCCTTCAGAATATTGATTCAAACCTTAATATTAATACATATACGATAAATAATCTAACTATAGAAACTTAAATGATTTATTCGTATGTTTTAACTATATGAAATAATAATGAGCATGTGTTTTCACTATTATAAATAAGTAATTACTCATATATTTCACTATTATAAATAAGTAATTACTCATATATTTTACTATAATAAATAAGTAATAATTCACATATGTTTTCACTATTATAAATAAGTAATAACTCACATATGTTTTCACTATTATAAATAAGTAATACACACTGACCATAAAATATTATCACTCAGGAATAAACACTAGCTTAACATTAAGCATAGCATAAATTTCCGTAATATGTTAAATAAATTTTGCTTCTTTGAAATAATATCTATCAATATCTCTGTTCACCGCCTTCTAAAAAAGGTAAAGAAAACATATATATTGTCATCACGTTCTTTTAAAGGTTTTATCTCTCTATCATGTTTATATAAAATTGGATTTTGAAGTCAGTTTATTTATCATATAAACCCTTTTGCGTGGAATTTTTTAAGAGAAAAACGGCTTAAGTTATAAGTACGAACCAAATAAATAACAACAATATAAGGGTGGTTCAAAAAGTATCGTTGTTTGTGGACAGTTGGTATTACATTAAAAAAACAAAAACTGTAAACAAATCGTTAAAAAGGATTATACTGTTAAATTGTGAAAGATGAAATATAATTAGAATTTAAACCTAAGGCTTTCTGATTTTAATTCATTTTAAGGCTTTCTAAATCAAAGTTGGTCACACTCAGAATGCTTTTTCAATTATAAAAGGTCACCCAATTTAATGTAACTAAGTATGGTTACAGCATATTTTCTTGTACATAAGCCAATGTTTTTTAAGTGTTGAAATTAATAACAAATGATTATTTTTCTTAAAAAAATACCAAAAAGTATAAAATTGATTTTATTCTGAATAGTTAATTTTTTATTAGAATATTTCCAAAAACTGACCAATGAAAAATTCTTCATTTTGTATATTTATTATTTCACGTGCATATTTTCACTTCTATTGTTAAAATATTTTTCAAATTGTTATTACCAATGTAAAAACTATAAATTGTTATTTATAAAAATAGCAATTAACCTAATAGAACTTAAAGTATTTTTGTTCAATATTTTATTATTTTATTTTTAAGTAGAGCGAGACTACATTTTTAAAAAGAAATTTAGCCAGAAGAGTGGAAATATTATATATATATATATATATATATATATATATATATATATATATATATAGTTTCAGAACTTATTTTAAAGCTTTAGAATGTAATTCTATAATGCAAAAACTACTTATAAGAATAATAACTTTACAACATAGAAAATAACCAGAAAATGAACGCAGTCTTTTATTCTGAATAGTAATAAATGACGTAATATAATAAATAAAATTTAGTGCTATAGTTAAAGAAAGTAATTTGTATATAATATAAAGGCTTGTGCTTAACCTAAATGCTCGAAGTAAATTTTTAAAATTTATAAAAAAAAATTGCAACTTAAATGTAATTTTATTTTCCAACAGATAATAATAAAATATTACTCTCTCTCTCTCTCTAGCATATTTCTTAAATATATTTTAATAACTTTAATTTGATAGTACGTGAGATAAAAGAGAGCATAAAGTATACTATTATGAAAATTGTTAGATTTTTAACTCGAAAATTTAATGGAATTTTTAATGAAATAAATTCAAGAGCAATAACTTATTTTTCAATAATACATGCTTATTAAAAGTAATTTTATAGCAATATCATAGTACGGATTAAAGTACTAAAATGAAATATTTTTTAACATCCTTTATATAAAATTCTTTTAAAAATGTTATTATACTGTGAGACTCTCTTGAAAAATAAATGTCTTAGTGTGATAAAAATAATAAACAAAAATCTTCTGAATCACGCGAATCAACATTTAAAGTCTTAGTACCGATTTAAGGTCACTTACGGTCTTTTAGCATTTAAGCCTCTTTGATATTTTATACACTTAAAAGATTTAGAAACCACTTTCAGATATACTTTGTGTGTGTAATTGTAAGCAATAATAAACCTTAAAAAGGGGAATCCTTGCAGGGGAAGCAAAATTTTAGTGTTAGAAATAAAATAAAATTTACAGAAGGATGGAAAATAATATTTACTTAAAATTTTTTTTGAAAATTTTAATTCACTGAAAACTTTTAACTTACTCGACTAAGAAATCTGAAATTACTGAATTCTTAAGCATAGAAGAGCACGCAATTTGGAAATTTTCGTTTCAAGTCGACTAATATAATTGTTTAAAGTGCTCTACATGAATAAATGTTGTTTCAATATTCTTTGCCCCGTATTTTATCTGTAATCCCCTTCTAATTAGTGTAACTACATATTAAAGAATCATTAATTAGTACTCAAGTCCTTAGCACTTTAAACAATTGTGTTAGATACCTTAGATATCAGCTACGTGTAAGTTAGCAATACTTAGATTGTACCTTAGATTCCAGGTAATTTTTAGTTATCAATGATAACTCTCTAAATTTCAGAAGGGGAATGATTTAATTTATGAAAATTGAATATACTCGCATGTGTACTTTTTTATTGTTAGATTCATTATTAGTAAGAGACGCACACCACGATGCACTAAAAAACCAGTCAAGAAAATCGTAACTTATTTTATTCTACCTTTATATCACTATCAAAACAAATTACCAATGTCAATTCGCTTTCTTAATCCCGTCATAATCAAATTTTATGATTGAGAATTATATTTATATTAATAACAACAAACAATAGAGTTGAACAAATTGGATCTGATTCCGACATATTTCTAGTGCTGGGACTGAAGCCTGGTATACACTATTGCAATATCACCTCACATTTGTTCACATCAATACAGTAGGTTCTCAATCTCAATAATTTTTTCTTTCAATAGCAGTATCTCATTCACAACTCTTCTTATATAATAATGCTAACTTACATAAGTCACTGATTTTTTTCAAGGCGAGATCCTCTATTCCAATAGCGTGAAAAAGTATATCCAAATGTTACTTAAAGGGAAATGAGAATTAATGTTTGTTATATTAATTAATAAAAAATCTAATTCGCATGCAATTCTACACTTTATAGCTTATGACGAATCGTGCAGTAAAATATTTATTTATTTATCAATCTACAGTATACGTTTATTGCTTAAATATCAATCCCCTTTATCAGCATTACATACGGCAAGATGTAACAGAAACTCTAAATTGAATTGTAATAAAGTATTCCAAAGAAAAAATTAAAGCAGGTTATAATTTCTTTATTTTGAATAAAATTACTGTATTCTTTCCAGAAGTTTAACTCATAGAAATCTTGAATTAAGTGCTGTAAGATATACTAGGGTTGCCTTGAAAATAAAAGTGCTCAATTTCTTAAAAATGGAAAAGGTAATATATTTTTTTAAAAATTACAAATTCATACACGAACATCATACACTATTTTTCGATCTAAATATCATTCTTTTTAATGCGCTTTGTGAGCAGAGCAATGATCTTTTTACACCTTTATCAAAAGAATTTCTTGCCATCTTCTTGGTCCATTGTTTGATGGCACTCCAGACCTCATTGGCGATCAAAAAACTTTTCTCACTCATAAATGACTTATGAGAAATGAACAGGTGAACACCTGAAGGTGCCAGATCAAGGTTGTGAGAAAGGTGGCTGATAATGTCCCAACAGAACGAGTCCAAGAATTGATTTGTGGTGTTGGTTGTATGGGGACGTGTATTGTCATGCAACAAACACACTCTCTTCTTTCACATTCTCCTTATTTAGAACTGTATTAGACTCCATATTTTTTAAGGTTTCTCAGTACCGCTTGGCATTAACGTCTTCCTCCTGCTTTCAAAAATTAAATGAGAAAAATCTCTTTGGGATCCTGAAAGACAGAGGTCATAATATCTCGGACCGAAGCAACGTTGTTGAATTTTTCTGCAAGCATACACTCGCGACACAACTTGGATATATCAGTAAAGTTGATAACACCACCTCGTAATAGATTTTATTTAGTTACAAATCTGGAAAGGCGAGTTTCTATTCGCGAGAAGAAACCAATTTATGCTCCAGAAACCACAGTTGGTGGTATTTGGAATTAAGACACTCATTTCAACACGGCACTAATACAAGAGGTTTAACCGTCGGAGGCAAATAAACAAGCATCCTACACACATATGCGTATTATGAGAACCGTCCGAAATCTTACTTTTTAGATGGCTTGAAAAAGTTGAAGAAACACTTAAAAAGTTTTTAGAGCCCAAAGGAGATTATGTTGAAAAGTAAAAAAGAAAATCTAACTAAAATGGTTTTTCATATCTTTTTCTAATCTTTATCTTTTTCTTAACGATCCTTGTATTATGACATTTTTTTTTAAAAAATTAAGTTCATTATTGGTGAAAGTAGGCATTAAGGATATGCGTAAAAACTTTTACGATAAAAGTTTGAAATGTGGTCTACGCCAACTTATGATTCATTAAAACATTAGGCCCTTTGGTAGCTAACACAGCCACATTCTATTACGATGGCAAATATTATGAAAACCTTGATTTTCAATTAAATCTGTACTACTCATTCACTAATTTTATATAACATGGCAATAAAATATGGTAAAAAATACGAAGATCATAGTTCTTACAATACACCACTTGAGTTCTAAAGTTTACTTTAAATACCAAATATTTTTGAGAAATATTTGAAAATAAATTCGAACAGTAGTTTGGTAGCTTACATTTTAATGCTTCGAAATTAATTTGCATTTTTGTCAAGCTAATGAATTAATCTTTTTCTAAGGACTTATTGAATGACTCATATACATATAACACATCGATCAATAACTCCCGAATCTAAAATTGAAAACAACATTTTTTTTGCAAAATTTTTTTTTATTCATCAACATAACACCTTTTGTTAATCACCTTTTAGGGTGATACAATCGTTCCAACGCTTTTCCGAATTTTTTTCTTTTTTTTTTCGCAAGAAATCTTTTTTGTTGCGAGTAAATAGCGATAAACAGCTTTCTGAATCATCGACTCGTTGCTGTTTTTGTTCCATCGAAAGCAATCGCGGCACCCACTTGGAAAAAACCTTTTTCACTTCACTTCAAAAAACCTTTTTCCTGGTCCGATCGACTTAAAATTTTGACACGTTTCAAGCAAAGGTTAGTACTCTAGAAAGACCTGGTTACTGGTTTACTACGAGCGCCATCTCTGGGTTAGTCTCGGGAGTTATTGATCGATGTGTTATATATATATATATATATATATATATATATATATATATATTTAAATAAGAATTTGTACATAAAAAATAAAAAAATACACCAATTGATATATATTTTCTCAATTTTTCATCTTATATGCTTGTTCCCTGCAATTTCACTCTAGTATTCTTAAAATTTATTCGCTACAGTCGTAGCAAATCACATTGAATTGGATGATAGAAACGTCTTCTAGAATTCCACAATTATACTGAAAAGAGTTTCTATTTTTTTTTCTATTCTTTTTTTTATGAGGGTATTGGCTGCAGATACGGGGGAGCATGAGAGCTATAAATCTCACAAAGAAGATGATAATTTTAGTACAATATATATAAGTAAACCATAGCACGTTCTTATACATATATACAAGATGTTTCGAAATTCATGGGAGAAAATTTAAGGAGAGATAGAAAACATCTAAACTACCAATTTTCTCCACGCAATGCATTAGTGGGTAGTAAGTGGTGAATCGCTAGACGGCACTGTAATGGAAAGTATAAAGCGCTAGTTTTCTTACACATCGTCATTTCTACAGTGGATTCAGGAGGCATGGCAACTTACAATAATCAGGAAAAGGCCATACCTCCTGAAACGTAAATTCTCTCAAATGGTGATTCTTAAAAAGTTTCCACAGCCTCGAATTAAAAATTAGTAATTTTAAGGTTAAAGCTATTTATTAAATAACTTTTTTTTTCAGTTTTTAATAAACAATGTTCTCCCATTCAGATCTCCTTTTGTTGTTGATGAACTGGTTGATAGCATGAAGTAGGTTTTGTTGACTTGCTTGATGACACCACTGTCCTTATTGTTTGGTCCTGATTTTTGGCTCTTATTAAAGGCAATAATGGTTCTTCGGAAAAACTCAAAAAAAATTGCTGGAATTTTTCCATGAGATGTTAATTGTTCAGTTTCTTTTTTGTTCTTTGATGTTATTTCTTCTTTTCATCCGAAAATAATTCTGTGCAAACATTCTTCGTTTCTCAAAAATTTTCTTCCTTTTACTTCATAATCGAAAGAAACAATCATCGTTTCATCAGAGTCATTGTTGCAGTTTGAGGGTTATAAAAATGTTTCTTGAGTTATTTACCCTTAATGTTAAAAATATATATATAAAAAATTCAGCTCCATTTTATTTTATTGAAAATCCTGTAAGTTCTGATTAAATAGTTCTTCAGTAAGCATTTGTCTTAAGAGATTATAAATGTTAGGTTATCTAAATATCATTAATTATAAATTTGAAATCCTTTTCAGAATTCTGAATATCTCGAACCCTAAGTTTCATTTAAGCTCATGCTTTTAATTGGTTTATGAGTCTTAATAAGTTTCAGAGCATGATTTTCCTTTCAATAAACTGTTACTTGTCTCCTGCTCACATATTTCTAATATATTTTAAATTTTGAAATAGAAAAAAGTCTCATACACAACACAAACACAGTAGTTTGGTATATTTATTCCATAATAAAAAACGTTCTGTACGAGTCACTTAATTATCAAAAAATATGTTGTAATATACTCTTGTTATACTAATTTATTTTCCCACAACCTAAATCTACAGAATATTTAGCATGTCTCAAAGCAATACGAAAAATGCAACAGAAAAAATACAGTTTATTTTTTTTTAAAGGAGCACATCGCATTATACGGCTTAAAGAAAGCCATTAAGCAAATAATATATGATCTTCTAAACTATTTTTGAAAAAGTCATTACGATAAAAAAGTTTACATTATCCGGAAAAAGGCTGTTATTTTGGATAACCATAATCAAATTCTGGAAGTATTTTGAAATCAGAACTGACGGCATTTGATGTATGAAAAATCACTTTGCTGTCTACTACACGATTCTTCTCATTCTTAATGCCAACGATGTCTAGTCTCATAGTTCTTTTGGTTTTTTGTTGATTTATGAATATCATATCCAGTTTCTTTTTATGACACATGGTCTCCTGGTAAAAATAATATTCTTGCCTTCTGCTAAAGAGTGAGAATTCTACTATCGATCCAATGTCTCGTAAAATATAAAGATTACTAAACGTATGTCTAGAATATCTATTGGTTTTTTCTCAAGGTGAGACACTTTATGAATTTTGGCTCTAAATCTGTTCTGAATTCTTTACATTCGCCAACAATAATTGTAAAAAAAATTTTCCGTTAATATGATCTAAATATCTTTCAAAATTATCCCAAAAAGTTTTGATCATCAAAATATATACCTCAAGAAATCTTATCTATTCATTTGTATAATAACTCAGAGATGCAAACTCACTTTTTTCGAGCCCAGAATTATGCAAATGATCGAATTTTGCTTCCTTACCTAGCATTTATGTAAGTATTCAAAATAGTTTTTTTTCCTTTAAATATTTTTTCCACTCCCTTTAGACACTTTCTTTAAGAATATTAAGTAAATACAAATTATGTCAACAAGAAAATGAACTGTTATTTTCTTAAAACACTGTTTCTATCTATAAAAAAACTTAATAAGCTTACTTCAAATGCCTTTTATTTATTAAACGCCTCGTATTTTATAACCTAAATATCTCATTTTCGTCAGTATTACTCATTTGTCTCATTTTGTTCCAACTGGTCTTTTCATGATATTTACTGTTTTTATAGTTCGTACAATCCCATCGAAACACATCACACCCTCAAATTTTATCCGGTACCTTATGTTTTGTCCAAGTGATAAACAAATCTTAACTGCATCCCCAAATCATTAACTGATAATCTTCGAAAGTAAGATTTGTTCGTTGTTGATTGGTTTTTTATTGATATCAGGCCATATTTCGCCAAGCTAATCCATACACTCCTTAATAACTAGTAGGTGAGTGGATAACAGTTATACATGTACATAAAAGAGCCTAATCACTTTAAAGATCCGCGTTGGTCCATCGTTGACTCGCAAAGCAACTGCAATCGCCTTGGCATAGATGCCACAAATCCTTGAAAGATGACTGGAGACTGATTGTACCAGATGTTCAAACAGCTGGTAAGCAATTACTCGTTATTCCAAAGTGGTGGTTTCTGAGTTCAGAGTTGTCATTCCGTGACATCCCAAACGTTCTGCACCGGATTTAATATTTGATGAGTTAGGAATCTAGGGCATCTTTGTGACATTAAGTGTTGTCTGATTGGCAGACTCTTTCTACATGGGGAAGACAGATGTTATGAACAACTAGTCTGCAATGATGTTGAGATGGTTCACACTTTTCATGGTGTGTTCTATTATGACTAGTTGTCCCAGAGACTTCCATGGAAATGTTCTCTGAACCATAATACTGCTTCACAGGCCTATTATGACCCGTAGTCCATGTGCTCAGCAATTATTCACCTGGAAGATAACATTCCCTGCCACAGTCATCTATGTGATGAATAATTAAGTAATCGTGATTCTTCTGATTAGGAAACTCTCTTCCAATGCTCCAGGGTCTTTTCAAGATATTACCGAGCCCACCGTAGACATAAAGGGAGATGATGCTTTGTTAACAGAGATCCATAAGTGGATCGTCTATTGCGTAGTTCTATATTGAATAGAGTATTCTGAATAGTGTGCTTTTAAACACTTTTACTTACGCTTGTTTCTATTAGGTTATCAGCTGGACCCTTGGTTGAAACAGAATTTGATTCACTAAAAGGGACAACTTCCCACTTCCTTTTCCGATAATGATGCGTGGACGTCTCATGCTGATGCATCTACAACGAATATAACTGGCAGTCATCCACTTTTCAAGCGTATTCACAACTACATTTTGCGAATATCCTATTAGCCGTACAGTTTTGAGAATGTGCTCACGATCTGTTAGGTCATCAAAAGTTTTCCTCCTACGATGTCGCTTAGATTAGCAGCCTTTCTCATCACACTTCCACGTAAACGGCAAAATGATGTCTCAATATTCTCAGCAGCTTAAAAACTATTCCCAAACTATCATGTACACTCCAAGTCACCTAAAAGAGAAATCATTGAAAATGATAGATTATTTTGTTCTTCGGTGTATTTTTGAAATCTATACATAAGGTGATATAAGGAAGAAAAAGATAAGAGTTGCTTGACAACGAGGAAAATTGAACATGAAGGAAAATCTCTGGTATCCAAGTGGCATGTTACTTGTGTTTACATAAAAGAGTACTCCTTGGGAGAAAGGAAAGATCTCTCAGGTACCTCGGGGGTCATAAAAACTTTACTTACCTAAACAGAGAAAGCCTCTAAATGCGTACTATTATAATATTGTGGCTTGGTAGCTAAGAAGTTGCAAATTTAAATAATTGTTATCGCATAATAAAGCGGAAAACAAAATCTAAACGTGACGTAACTTCAAATCCATCACATTGGAGGGATGGGGAAATTTATACAGAAAATGTATTTGCTTTAATGTTGATATAATCCTCTGAATTTAATTGTAAAACCCCTTTTAGATTAAAGATCCTATTATATAAATTAAAAGCCTTGGCGTTATCTCCTACAAAAAAAGGAAAATTTTGCCATTTCATTGGGGAATTGTAAAATACTAGATCATGTTAAATTGGGAAGAAGTGAGATCTTTAAGAAAACAGCTAGTACCTCCTGATATATATAATCATGCCACGTTCTTTCATCAGCTAATACCCTCATCTATTCCAATGTGGTAGCTATACTAGCTGAATTCCACACAGAAAAGCTATAGAGCTTTTAGAATATTACTCTGGGAATGATTAGTTAGTTTCTGGGGCTTGTAAGAAATAAAATTGAAAAAGAAAGAACCTAGATATAAAGAATCAATAAGTTTTACCTAGAAAGAATGTCTTACTAATTTATTGGAAATTTTCCTAACATATTTTCAAAATAGATATGTCAATTAGGAACACCTACTTATGCGATCTTTTTTCTTTATAAATATGATTAAAAACAAACTTAGATTTTACAAAAATATAGAAAAAAATTCTTTGAAATTAGCACTGAGTAATGGCTGTAAATAATAACTTTAGACTTCAAATTAATATACAATAACTTCCGTAAAATGAAATTTCAATGAATAGATACTTAATATATCTTGATAAAGTTTTTTTTCCCTCATCATTTAGTTCATAGAACTCATCAGCTATAAGTAAGTTAGAGTACAGTTGATAACGGCACAGTTTTTCTAGCTATCTAAAATCTAATAATTACAAAATATTTCAGAAATTACGTATGGCTTTATTTTTACTTTACCCTGAAAATTCGGTTATGAATGGAAGCTCAATATTTTTAGTAAACTTTGTTCTAAAAAATTCAAAATGTAAAAACGCAAAAGTTAGGGAATTTTATCAAAATACTACTCCAACTTTGGCTCCAGGATATTCCAAATTTGGATCCTAGTCAGGAACAATAGGTGAAGACAGCATTAATCTGCAACAAAATGAAATTTATTCTTACATATTACTGAGACTATGCGTAAAACATCCTCTATGGTAGTTAAATAGTGCTTGTCAACGGCGTCGTTTCAGCTTAGTCATGGGTTCGAGTCCTGATGTCACTAAGACCCGTCGGGGCTGATGCACGTTAAATATTTTGAGGCTCTAAATTTGCCAACTGGTGAATTTTGGAAGCAGTGCCAACTTAGATGTTGTCTTTGTCACTTGACAATGACTCAAAATTACGGAATCCATCGCCAAAAACATCGTGTTGCATCTGAAAACGACATTAATAAACTATGAATGCATGTAAAGAGGACAAGACCGTTAGTAGAGATTGGCTTCAGAATTCTGTTGCGTTATGCTTAGTGGTCATGGTCGCGGACTCGGGGTCGGTAGTTTTTGTAGAATCGCGGATTCAAGCTATGATGCAACTAAAGACTCGCCATTTAGCTATGGATGATGCGTGTTAAATCTGTTGAGTCTCAAAGTTCTCCCATTGGCGTGGTGTGGAAGCTAGTAGGGGAGTTGCCAGTTCAGGTATCGTCCTGATCACTTGACTGAGGTGCAAAATTACGAGGTCCGTCACCAATAGCTCTCGTGTTGCTTCTAGTGCGACGTTAATATAACCAATTAATCAATCTGTTGCGTTATTTAATGAAATCAAAATCCACTTTGATTACAAAATATTACCAACATATTCTTCTTCTACAATGCGATTTAAGGTGAATAAAATTACCAAAATGTGTATTGAACAACTTTTTAATTCATTTCGAAATATTTTAAGATACATTTTATTTTATGTAAAGATTATCAATACACAACTATTTCAAAAATTGCTTTTCCTGTAACATTATAATATCAACATTTTTTGGATGAAGCAGATTATTCAAAACCCAAAATTATGAGTTCCATGTCTTATGCTTCTTTTAAATGTGACTTTAATCAACAATCAATCAATTAAAAACAAAAATTAAAATGGCAAAATTAGTGAGAATCAAAATGATCTTGCAAGGATTGCTTCCACTGTACAATCAAAGCATTGCAAATGTTTTGTGCACTACGCATGCATTTAATTAACAGAAATAACATACATACACATGCATATATATATATGTGTGTGTACGAGCGAGCGCGCATGTGCGTGTATAGTTTGGATAGTAATTCTGAATAAATCCAGCCTAATAGTTTAAAGCCTGTAACAACATTAAATATCTCCATTCTCTTGCTTCTATTCAACAGCTGGTTTTCTTTTTAATTTTAAATTTATAAACCTTTTTTTGATAATTCTGTTAGCTATCAATTTCATTTTTTCATTTAATTTAAATTCTTTAGAAATTTCCATAGAATATAATGTTTTCCTTTTATATTTAAATTTGAGGGTTTTTTTATTCATTTTTCTTTGTTTACACTGCTTTATCTGTTATATATCCTTTTACTGAATGGAATAGTAATGATTTCTTGCATATTGTTTTATTTTTTTAATTATTAAAATTGCTTCCTGACATGTTTTTATTAATATATTGATGTTTTATCGATATATATATATATATACATGCATGAATTAATATTCCATATAATGGTCTCTGTCCGAATATCTGGTCCCGAAACATGAATCAACTTGATCGTGATTTCAACCACTAGGCAACCACAGATTAAATTAATTCTAAATCTGATCTATTAACTATTCACTACCTACGACGAAGTTTCGAGTTATATTCAAATGATGAGAAGACACTTCTACAGGTTTCAACCAAACTTCTTGCTCACGACAGAATTTCGAGTGAGAGTTAAATTTTACATCCCGCAACCTTCAGTAATCCATATGACGCTTTTAACGAGTAAATCTTGAGCTCCTAACGCTCCTACTTCTCTAAATCGCAATTCCACGAACCGGCCCACTGCAGCTTTAATATCCGCTCTTTAATGCTTGTCCAGGAAATAAATCACAAACCAAAAGCTTCCCATTAAAGGAAAGAATTTTTCTCGTTAAAAAAAAGTTACACTTAGGTATAAAATTTTTCATATATAATATTGTTATCGTTTCTAAATAAATAAATGTTCTAAATTCAGTGCGACTAAGATCTGTGGTACGTATGTATATAAATCAGGAAGTGAAGAGTTTTCACTCAAGATTTAGAGACTCATGATTTTGACAAGAAAATTATTCCAGGTTTTAAATATTATTTTAAATCTATCGCATTTGTATAAAATGTTTAACCAAGTATAAAAAGCTATTTAAAAACAGCTAATGTTTGGAGAAAAAACACGATAAAAATATTTTCATGTCTGTATGAAGTCGAAATATTTATGAATAAATATTATCCTTGAACAATATGTCCTTATAGAGCAGACTAACATCATTATAAATTTCATTACACCATATTTAACAACAATGAAATGCTTCTCTTCCGGTAAAATAGGAATAAAATATCTTTATTTTGGCTTCCTTTCCCAAATCCCTCCTCCTCCAAAATATTATTTTTTAAATTTTTAACCTTCATGATATAAAAATATCATTTCAACTGAGTTTTTTGACTACAATATAATAAAAGGTTTAAAGAACTCTGTATCAATTTATCAATCAAAATTTAATAATTTTTTTGTTAGAATTACGCTATATAATTGAGAGAAATATTTAAAAATCAGTTAAAAACATAAGATATAATAATTTCCATAGAATCATTGTAAAACCATTCTCTCAAGACACATTCATCTATGTTTCTGTCTGCTTTTTAACGAGCTCAAAACTAGACTCACTTTGCTCAGCATTATACGTAATTCTCTAACTTACTAAATCAATGGAATTGCAAACTCAGCATATGAGCTCATACCTTTCGGCACCTTTAAAATTTCACCCGCCACATCGTCTTTATTACCCTGTGATGATTAACTGACTAATGAAAGCCCTCAATCTTGAGCCGTTCTTTACCCATAATTCAATGCAGAATTTTTACGGATAAATGAGAACAGAGCATTTTCTTACTACCATTTTAAATATAAATTTGCTAGTATTTCAAGCCTTGTCATGAAGACCGACTTATTCTTCATTCCCTGAATACCTTTCAAGTTACTATAAAATAAATTTAACGTTATATATATAGATTTATAGTCATGCAAAAAATCGTTATAATATTTAATTCTTAAAATAAAAGTGCCATCCTTTTTCCTGGGAAAAATAGTTTCCTCTAAAGATAGCTTGAAATAAAGGAACTAGGATAAAAATGTTTCACTCAGAAATAAAAATGAAAGAAAATTAAAATGTTTTTAAGACCACCTTCTTAATTATTAGAATCTATAAATTAATGGAAAATGCACTGGCTGTTTTAAAACATACTAATTATCAGAACTTCCAAATAATTCAAAATAATTCCACTTCCAAGAATTTCCTACATTTCAAATTTCATGTAAATATGAAAATATTCATATCGGCTTAAAAATCCTAAGACTACATTGATGTTAGAAACAAATTTGATTAAAATCATCTATCAAATATATTTTCAACTAGTACTACGTAATTTTATTGGCGGAAACGAGAAAATAAACTTACGCATTCCACGAATATTCTTTGAACTAAATGTTGTTGCCTTTCTTATTTTTAATCATGTCACAGAATCATATTCAGATGAAAAGAGTTACTAAAGGAGCTTCTTTCTCTGCAGCAAGTCTTAAATC
This sequence comes from Nephila pilipes, assembly GCA_019974015.1. Taxonomy (NCBI): domain Eukaryota; kingdom Metazoa; phylum Arthropoda; class Arachnida; order Araneae; family Nephilidae; genus Nephila; species Nephila pilipes. The sequence goes on from BMAW01036728.1 coordinate 172,886, forward strand.
ATACAAATAAATAATGTGAAAGTACAAATATTTTATTTAAATTAATATCAGAACATGATTGTATCGCCAATTTTATGCACAAATCTCTCGCTGTTACATCAAAACATAATTAAATATAATGAGAACATCTAATTTCAGCATTTTCTTTATGGTGTACTGCTCTGATGTTGAGTTAAAGAAATGTTATCTTTTCAGAGTGAATAAATATCAAAGTTACACTTATTGTTTGTGTATTCAGTTTTCGTAAAAAATTCCAACTATCTATTCTCATAAATAATAATAATAATACATCTCATTTAGGAGTCATGACTAATATATATTGCAACATGCTAATGCTTCTTATGTTCAAAGTTAGTTCCTCTATGCTATATATAGTTATATATATATATATATATATATATATATATATATATATATATAT
>BMAW01036728.1:173406-205000 GCA_019974015.1 Nephila pilipes
GGTCAATTGAAAAGTTCCCGGTCTGACACATAGATGGCGCTACTAGAATTAAATCCATATGCTTTTTTAGTTAGCCCTAACCCTCAAAAGATGCGTGTTTAAATTTGACAGCTGTCGGATCATTAGTTTGTGAATTATAGTATTTTGAGTGAAGCAACTTTTGTTATCGTGAAAAAAATGGATGAAAAGGAATTTCGCGTGTTGATAAAATATTGCTTTTTGAAGGGAAAAAATACAAATGAAGCAAAAACTTGGCTTGATGCCGAGTTTCCGGACACTGCTCCAGGAAAATCAACCATCAAGAATTGGTATGCTAAGTTTAGACGTGGTGAAATGAGCACCGAAGACGGTAAACGCAGTGGACGCCCAAAAGAGGTTGTTACCGACGAAAACATTAAAAAAATCCACAAAATGATTTTGAATGACCGTCAATTGAAATTGAATGAAATAACAGACACTCTAAAGATATCAACTGAATATGTACATCATATCATTCACGAATATTTGGGTATGAGAAAGCTCTGTGCAAAGTGGGTGCCGCGCGAGCTCACTTTTGACAACGACGAGTTGATGATTCGGAGCAGTGTTTGAAGATGATCAAGCGTAATAAACCCGAGTTTTTGCGTCGATATGTGACAATGGATGAAACATGGCTCCATCATTTCACTCCGAAGTCCAATCGACAGTCATCCGAGTGGACTGCACACGATGAACCCGCTCCAAATCGTGGGAAAACGCAACATTCGGCTGGCAAGGTTATGGCGTCTGTATTTTGGGATGCGCATAGAATAATTTTCATTGACTACCTTGAAAAAGGAAGGACCATCAACAGCGACTATTACGTAGCGTTATTGGACCGTTTGAAGGACGAAATCACCGAAAAACGGCGGCATTTGAAGAAAAAGAAAGTGCTGCTTTACCAAGACAATGCACCGTGTCACAAGTCAGTGAAAACGATGGCAAAAATCCATGAATTGGGCTTCGAATTGCTTCCTCATCCACCGTATTCTCCAGATCTGGTCCCCAGCGGCTATTTCCTGTTCTCAGATCTCAAAAGAATGCTCGCTGGGAAGAAAGTTTCGTCGAATGAAGAGGTGATCGCCTAAATTGAGGCCTATTTTGAAACAAAGGACAAATCGTACTACAAAAATGGTATCGAAAAGTTGGGGGGTCGCTATAATCAGTGTATAACCCTTGAAGGGAATTATGTTGAATAAAAAAAACTAATTTTGCCAAAAAAATGTGTTTTACTATGGTAAGCCGGGGACTTTTCAATTGACCTGTTATATACATATTATATATATATATATATATATATATATATATAGTAAGATAGTTGAAATTATTTAATCATTATAAACTAAATTGACAAAATAGAATTCATTACAATTACAAGATTATGTACATATAGATTTCTTAGCTAATAGAAGAAAATGAACATATATTTTTAAAACAGAAAATTATTTTACCACATGAATAAAAAAAGACGAGTTAACTTAATAGAAACCAGAGAAAAATTAAAAAGGATAAACCACAAGATATGTAAATATGCAAAACTGATCCTGAAAAAAATAATAAGCAAATGGGAGAAAAAAAAACTCAAAAAAGAAAGAAAATGAACTGTAACAAATATAAATTCTGAATATCGCTTATGACAGATTTGTAGGTAGAAATTAATCTTACAGGCCCAACATTCGCCTAGAGAAAAATTTTGTAGCAATAAATTGTGAACCATCATAAAATATTTAAAAAAAATATATGACCAAATCAAGGAAACCTAAAATTATACGTAGGAAACGAAAGACCATTACGTGAAGCAAAGCATAAACACATATGTATGTAATGTATGTATATATATGTGCGTGTGGTTATGTTATGTAACATATGTATGCATGAATATGCAAAAATATGTGTGTGTAATGATTTCTCTTACTCTTGCTTTTTTAACTTAATTAATTTTTTAATGTATCCAATATTTTAACTATCACAGAAATACATTCAATTTTATTTCCTGATACCATTCCATTAAATCTATTAATTTATGCGATCACGCGCTTTCCAAAAATTCTCAAATTAGCATTTCCCACGTTTCAAACTAATGGGATATTCCCTACAAGATAATTAGTCTCCATATAAAATATTTAAAGCTCTTTATATCTATTATCATTGATCTAAATAATCCTTATTTTAACTTCCCATATAAGGAAAAGTTCCTCTCTTCTCTCCTAATCACTAAAGCTAGTGCACGTGTATTACGTCCTCCGCCATTTCCCTATGTATTTGCCTCTCTCTCGTGTGAACAGAAATAATTTCGTTGTATGTGAAACTCGTAAAATTACGTTTCCTTTTTGTGGTGTAACTGCTACAAAAAAAAGCACAAAATGTTTTAAAATTCAATGTTTACAAACTACCGAAAAATGTATTATCATTATATATTTATATATACTCTTATGTTCATGTCTTCTCACAGTACTAGTTCAAACTAAGCTTTCATAAGAATAAAGATTTAAATATATCATACCATATATTCATTTAATGTAAGAACATTAAAGCAGATCTAAAAGTGTTCCGAAGTAGGATTTATTTTCTTTGCACTTAATTATATAAGATCATGAACAGTACGACTGAAATCCACGCTTAAATTAAATGGATAACGACAAAAACAGATCGGGAAGTAAGAGTCTATTGTTTTATATGCAGCTGTACATGGCTTAGTGAGAAGTTTGAAAAGTTAAGTACCCACACTAACACAGATATCCCCTTCTTCTTATTTGACAGACGCTTGAAAATAAATTAAGCTTTGTATGAAATAAAAGCAGAAGTTGTGATATTTTTTTCTACTGCCTGATCTATTATAAAAATAATCAATTATTCATAAGAAATTAAAGCAATAACAGTGTCATAAATTATGGGGGATTCAGATATCAGAAAAATCAGTTAATATCTGTATTTAATGAGCTGATAATTTCGAGAGAAACCTTTGATCAAAACTAAAAAGTTGCGTTAGATTTTTTTTAAGTTAACTACACAATGGTGTGGAGTGATAATCCAGATTTAAATATAGTTAACGAATTTTCTTGTTGTTTCTTTACGGCTCCAAATTTGGAGACCCATCACCAATATATTTTCCCTTTTATATATTCTACTACATTCAATTCTTCTTTTTCCTTCAATTTTAAATGAACTAAATTTATATTCAAGTTTCTAGAAACGAAAGCATATAACGGGCCTTTTTTTAGTAATAAATTAATAGGTTTAATAAGACATTATTAAAACATTGAAAATAACTTTAAAATAAAAGATTTTGATACAATGAATCGCGTTTGAGACAAAAATCAAAATATTTTCTCTTTGTAATTCATTGATTCAATTACAACAGGAAACAAAATCACTTGAGGTCAAATAATTAATCGAAAGGCAATGAGAATGGTTTGCCTCTTCTTCAGCGCTCTAATATCAAAGACAACAAAAGAAAAGCATCCACTCGACTGATTTCAATTCTTTGCAATGCTGTTCAGAATGCTAATGTCAGTCAATAAGAACTCCATCGCGAAAAGAAAAAGACCATGTCGAACTCCTCCCCCGAGAAATCTAAATGAAGCACGGCCGTATCTTAGAGGGTGCTCTTTAGAGGCGGAGTAGAAAACCTCAAAAGAAACAAGAAAAAAAAGTTCGTACACAATTTAGTTCGAAGTTCAGAGAGAGAAAAAAGGAAGATAGACCCCCATTACTTTTAAGTGCTTTTCTGTAATGATAAGCGCGATGTTACTAAACACGAAATCTTCCCTAAATTTCAACCACGCCATGTTACACTTTAGGGATTTTTTCCCCCAAACTATTCCCTTATACATACCTGTAAAATAAGCGCTCCCAGATTTTCATAAAAATCGAGACACACGAGGGATGGATATTGTAAGAAAGAGAGAGAGCGCCCTCTATCCGCGAATGTAGACAAGCTCGCATCTTCCAACGTAGCTCATTCCTACGGGTAGATACGTCCCGTTGGTATGGAGACTTAAAGTCCCACCAAAGTCTGTTGCACTAACAGAGGAGCGCACAATCCATGTGCAAGAGATACGCGCCGAAACTAGATATGATAGATGAGGAAGAACTTGTAGAAAGTCCTCGCTAAAGAAAAGCGAGTGTCATTTGCATGTGCGGTGCGATTTATTGGTGTGACAACCGAAACATTTAATTTCATTAATCGCGCAAAGCGCAAAAACTTTTTTGCGCTTCAGTTTCAACTTTAAAAAAAAAAGAGATAAATAGACTGGCCGGATAAAAAATGGCTCTTTGAATCCGTTAACGTCAAACTTTCTGTGTGGGACGATAAAAGTGAAAAGGACTTCCATTAAGTTGGAGAAGTTTTGTCGAGTAGTATAAAAAAAAAAGGAAGCGTCAGTTCAAGGTAAAAATAGTTATTTTTGTGTGTTTTCATTAATAATTTGCAGTAATTTAATTTAATTAATTTTTTTGGTGTTTGAGCTTTCATTAATGACTTTCTTCCGAAAAAATATTATATGGATAAATATGATTTCATCCGTTGTGTTTGTGTAAAACAAATGTAGCGCGATATTATTCGCGTGAGAGTATCAAGTAAAGAAAAGAACAAAATTTAATGGAAATTTTGATTTCTATGAGAAGAATCAGTTTGTAAAAATTCGTAATAGTAAATCTGGTTAGTTACGAGGTTAAAAATTTGTTTTTTGGTATATTGAAAATTCTTTTTCTTTATTTTGCGTTAATAAATTGAAAATGTTATACAAAGCTTAAAAGTTGCAAAGTAGCCGAAATATCGCATAATGTAATTTCTGAGTTTTTTTCTGCTTAAATACCTATGACTTGAGATGTTTTGTTCAAATGTGTTAAAATAAGAATAAGAAACTTTTATTCTGAAATAAATTTTAAGAATATCAATGTATGAAAAACTTACTTTTTTTTAACTTTATTTGAATAATAATATTAAAAACAATTTACAGTTGTGGTAATTGCATAATGATTGACTACAGCGTTTTCAGAATAATTATATAAATGAAAAGAATTAGGGTTTTTTATTAAAATGCTAGGACATTAATTAATTTTCTTTTAATGTTTCACTCAAAAATTAGCGTAAATTACAAATATAATAATTTTGAAAATAATTTGTTTTGAAAACTTACAGAAATAAATGTTTGAAGTAAGTTTTGTTTAAAAAAAATTGTATGGGGAATTTAACTTACGAAATTTTTGAATCTATTCAAATTGTTAAATGGCTGAAATTTCATACGTTATTATGCGTGTATTGTTTAAATTTTGATTTTATATTTTATGTCATAAAATTATTAGTGTTTTAATAAGTTGTGATTTAACTAAAAATTTATAAGTATTTTTTTTTCATTTTATGTATACTGGCATTGTGTACAAACATTACATACAAACATCAAGCATTTATGTAAAGTTATAGCAAAAGTATTTAATATAAAACTATTTTAACAGAAATTTTGTAAAATGAGCAAATTTTGCTTCAAATTAATAAAAACGGTACTATTTTTTAATATGCACATAAGTGCATTGTTTCACGAGAATATGAGATAACAAGAGCAAAATCCAGTAAAATGTTTTCTTGCAGCTGTCACTAAAAACATATTTACGGCATCTCAGAATATAGTTCTCGTTACTGCAGAGTTCATAAAACTTTTTCGGAAACAATTCTCTTTAATAGAAACAGGAGCGAGAATCTAAAGAATAAAAGACAGTTTCGAAATCCGGTTTTCTCACAACGGCTTCAAATGACTTATTAGAAACATTTGTCCCAACCACGATAAAAAAGTATCCATCCCCAAAAGTCTTTTCTTGGTTGAGACGTCTTAAAACAGCAAATAGAAAGTCAGAGAGCTTTGAAAGTAAAGTCATGACGTCTTTATAAATTGCTCCCTCAGCTCAAAATTATTTCTACTTCTGAAGTAAAAATGGTGGTTTACTTCCTTGCAGTTGTATGAAACTAACGGCAAAAGGCCTTTAAAATTTTCCGCAAAACTGAATATTTTTCGTTCGCTTCAAATTCCTCGGATAGTTCAAAATTGTGAACTTAACTTAAAAACAGATTTAAATCCCTTTTAATTGCTGAAAATTCCTCCGAGACAATTTATTCTCTCTTTTCACAATCGTAGATTCTGGGGAGAAAATCGAAAAATGGGAAGTCTTTTAAGGTTTATCCCAAATAAATTGACTGATAACAAATATTTGATGAAGATCGAGAGTTTCCGGGTGAAAAGGATAAGTATGAATCCAAAACACACATCTCAGAATGAGGAGTGGTATAAACATTACACGTTGACTAACTGACTGAAGAGGAATTTTCTTTTTGCGAAATGGTGGGAATTTCACTTTAATTTAGGTAATTAAGTTGCGCTCTTTTTTGCTGCTGAAAACGGATACTGTTTGCTCGGCTTCTATTTACTCTTTGGTAGCTGGAAGAAATTCTTTTAATCAATTCGTTTGATATTAATTCTCTGTATTCCTTAAATAAAAATCGGAAAGATTTGTTCATTTGTTTATGGTATTTAATTTTGCTCATTAATCTCGTGTTAGGGCTTTGAAACTAATGGATTTTCAAATTGTTTATCATTGTGCTTTAAATTGTTTCTTAATCAGGCACATTATAAGTAAATTAAGATAAAGAGTACATATATGTGAACTGTTGGGGAAAAGGGAAAAAGTAAAAAGAATATTTCATACGAGCGTAATAAAAGTTATAATAGTTTAATGCGCTCTTGCATTATGATATCTATAATTTAATAAATCTCTGAAAATCAAATTATAACAAAATTTTAATTTATTATTGTTAATAAATTTCATTTACCTTTGACAGAAAACTTTTTTCTAATCATTATTAATTATCTCGTCAATGCATTATATTAACTAAACATTTTAAGCATACATAAGAATATATTCATAAAAAATACTCGCATTAGCTTATTTAAGTAATTTATATTAAATAATTTATTCCTCACATATTCTTAAATAATCATTGATATGCAAATAATTTATTTTACGATTATAGTAGCAATCTGTTCTTAACAAAGCTTAATGTATAGGGCCTTCATTATCATCTAAAAAATTGTGTTTAAGAAATTTTTTATTAAAATTTATTATATTTTATTTATATTTTACTCTAAAGTTTTTATTATGTACTTTATTAAATTTCTAATGTTTTTCTAATGTCTTATTCTAATGAATTAATTATTTTTTGTTGTATTATAATAAGTTAAAAATATATTTAACAACTCGCTAAGTGTTAAAAAAGCTACAAGTGCGCGTTTATCTTTGCTACTTTCGAATTGATAAATAAACTTATGCTTGAATAATCAATTTTTTGTTCCATTGTTGAGTTCTTTAGTTAAATTTCTCTTTGTCTGTTGTAAATATACGGCTCAATAAATTAGCAAATAGTTACGAATTTCAGAATCTATATATAGAAGACTATTCTGTTTCTTTCCGGAGAAATTTTGCTTAAGGTGTATCGAATAGTCAGACATATAAATGAATTTAAAAGAGGTGAATATGAAAACTTTTGAATTAAGAATACTTTGCATTATAACTTTTTTTTTATATCAAAATGGATTTTAAATACAGAGACGGAACTCATTAATTATTTATTTATGTAAATCAGCTAAAGCTGCACTTACCATTTACAATCTATATTTTTTAAGCAAAATCTAGATATATATTCACCTTCTATAATAGCTCTTTGTTATTCTCAGTCTTTGTTATTTTAGGAAATTCGCTTCGGGCTGTTGAATTTTCCTCCCTGTGTGTGTATATTTTCTTTCATTTTTTTTTTCTAAAATAGTTTTCTATGGGATTATTATTTTCTTATTGCAAGGAAAAGTACTCTATGCATTTTAGAATAATCACGTTATATTTTTGAATTATTGTTATTGAGTTTCGGATCACGTTTAGTTTTCATAGTCTTAGAATAGTGGTATTTAATCTATATTCCTTCAAATACATGGTATGGATTAAAACCATTATTTCACTTTAAATCCAGCTGGGTTTCAGAGCTCTTACTTGTTATACCTGGAGTGGAATTTGGTGGAAAAAAATAATAAATCTAACTTTGCTAAATTATTTTTTTCGTGTATCCAGTTTTTAACATAGTATCGATCAAGTTACATAGATTACTTAAAATTTTTTAGCCCATACTGAGGTGGGGGAAAGTATGTAATAAGCCGTAATGCGTTCTCTTAAACCACTTTTTAATATCGAAACAGATATTATTTTAAAATGAAAATTAATAATATTTCTCTTATATTACAAGAATGCAACTTTTAGGCTAAGGAAAGAAATGTTTCTTACACGTAAGTAATAAATAGCGTGTCACTCCAAAATATTTATCCTGAGCAAATGTTATAAATTAAAAACGTATTTCAATGTTACAAACACAAAATAATACGTATTTTTTTAAGTAATTTTCTTCTATATTTTAATGTATAGCAAATGCTTTTTTTGTATAAAATTTAAATATTACGTGAAACAATAAAAATTGACAACATCATGAATAATCAAGTATTAAGTAATACATTGAGTTTTGTTCTCGGTATTAATTAGCACGTTGCTTACCGATTTCTTCTGCTCATTTTAAAAACACTAGTGTTTTACAAGGTATGCGAAATTGCGTTATTTTTATCCTTGTAATGTCTGCCCTTCATTATCCTGCTCTAGCGCCATATCTTATTAATGTATAATAATTAATAATGATCAAGTGCTAATTGAAGACACTCAAGAACAAAACATAATCTTTATTTATTATCACTGTAGAATACATAACGTTGCTCCGTCTTGGATCCCAACCTAACTCACAATCCTAATTTAGGGTTTAAATAATCTTACCAGTTCACTCGTTCTTAATTCAGCAACTCTCAACAAATTGGAGAACTCTCTTCAATCCACACAAAACTAATAAAATAATTTCTATCCGAACTACACTTCTCTGTTATTAATTCTATTTAATTTATATATCATTATATTTAAATATCTTCACTTCACTTCTATCTGCAACTAATTTATCTAATCATGTTTCATTTAAGTTGGGAAGAAATTATAATTTTATGCAATTTGAACTGATAAAAGTCCATGAAAATAGTGAAGAGGAATTATCGAAAGCCCCAACGCCCCACCCTTTGGAATTTACTTACGACGGTTCTGGTTTCCCAAGAGCCTAGCGTTGTTTCTTGCGATTGGATATTTTTTTTTTGCTTCTGTGAGCCTTGAAAACTAAAAATTATACAAAATTTTATAACGCCCCGTTATTACCTTCTTCTTCTTCCATTATAAATCTTATTTTTAAAATTCACTAATAAATAGTCCAAAGAATATAATATCATACAATTACGATAACCAAGTTATTCTATTCAGAAAAATAATGGTAATTTAATCCTTAATCTATCTTATTTGTGTAAATGGCCCTATACGCATTCCTTTAATGGTTGGCTGGATGGATTTAAGGCATCGGATCCTCAAGAGATATATTGTACCAACATAAGGTTAAGATCTGCCTTTGAATATAACTTAATATTTATCTTACCGAACACAGCTGGTTCTAGTCTTTAGAAGAGTTATAGATGAGGACTCGAATCCTTGTCCTTCGGTAGATCTTCTCTTCATTCACTCCTAAAACTCCTTACTCAAAGCAGGTCTGATACAGATGTATCACATTGATATCTGCAGCTCAATATCTCTGCCACCAACCAATTATTCTCAGTATTAAATTCTTCGCTCCTTATAAATGCATTTTTTCAAACTTATTCACGACATTTCAATAATTTGAATCTAATCTACATAAAACAAGTTTTGAAATGCAAGATAGGTTTTTACATCAATCAAACTTATTTAAAGTCCTCAAAGTGTTCTCTGAAGAGGAAAACGTCATAGAGCTTATGTAATTGACTTAAGAATACTTTTTTTGCCGTAACGAAGCTATCAAAGTATTTTAAGCATATTTGAGTTAACTGTGTTCATTCATTCTCCAAATATCTAATAAAAACAATATGATTATCTTGAATTCAGTTTTTGGGATGAGATTCGGCATAGTAAAATTCTAAGTTTTTTCTATAAAAAATATTCTGTTTAATGTATTATTCTCAAATTTTTATCGAACATACTCTCTCTCTCATTCTAAGTAAAAAAAAACAAACCCTCCAAGTTTATCGAATGAGAACTATTACATACTGTAATATTCTTCATATTTAATTTAGCACTAAAATTTTCCTTATTTCGGCTAGAAATCTTTAAAATTGATTGCACTGCATGAATCAACTAACAGATAATGTTTCTGGCATACAGCCCTGAGATTTTTTTCATGCAGTTAAAAAACAGTGTAACACTAAAGCTGGTCGGTCTGGCAGACAGTTGTCCAAACAGAGGCTAAAATTTCAAAAATATTCAGATACAAAAACTTTTAAATGATCTAATAATTTAACCAAGGTAACATAAAAAAGATGGCGCCGGAAAACTCAATTCATAAAACTAAAATTAGAGAAAATGTAATTGAAAAATAAACCTTGAGAGATGTCTGAGATCACATTTCTAGAGTTATAGATTAATTAAATATTTACTATTCTTTGGAAGAGATTTAATAAGCATTTTCATAACTTTTCATAAAAATATTAAAATTTTATTCATATATATCTCTCAGTTTAATAATTAGGATATCTATTTTAATATTTTAAATCATTTTCAATTATGGTTAAGGAATCCTTTTGGAGGAGCCACGACTAGTAAGATGTTCCTACTGTGTAAATTAGTCGAGAAACGACTGATCTCACTGATTTCGAATTCCTTTGAAAGTCACGTGATGTTAATTATCCGATTGTTCAGCTCGATTATCCAAGAAGAAAGGATTCTTCTCAAACCTCTAAGAATGTTAATTCAGAAATTTTGAATTAGGACTTCTAGACAAAGTAAAGGAGTTTCTTGGAACCCAATGTAATGTTCTCTGAAAATTAGAAATATTGTGAATGCATAATAGAGCTTCGTTACAATTGAACTTAAGTGAAGCAAACAAAAATTACAAAAGAACGAACGCAAATTGAAATTATAAATTAACTATGTATCTTTTTCCATAATGGGAAAACATTTATTTAGAATTTATACGTTCTAGATAATTCATACAAAGAATGAAAGACAGGTAACATTATTTCAAGATGAGTGTAGGACATTTAACTACAGTAAAGATATTTAAGATAAACCATTTCATTTAAGAATAATTAATTATATATATTGTAATATCTTGCTCAGTATTCTATAATCTGCATTAAAAGCTTAATGACTTTTAATAATGCGATTTGCATAAGCAATGCGATCGCATATATGTATATATATATATAAATATTATATATATATATATATATATATATATATGTGTGTGTGTGTGTGTGTGTGTGTGTGTGCATGCGTATAGAATTTTTACATAAAATTAAGTTTGACACTAATTTAATTTTCCTATAAATATTGAATTGGCTTTAATTGTATATTCATATAGTGTTTGATTTGTTAAATTCATATGAACTAATGCTTTCAGCAAAAGTTGCGCATTACGACAAGTCAAAATGTAAAACTACGAAAAACGATACTTTAAACTTCTATTTTAACACTGAATTTTGTTTATAATATTGACAAAATTCGAATCAACTTCGTATTACAAATCGAGTCTGTGGAGTATTAGAAACGTCTCACTGATTTAGAACCACGTAAAAATTTTAAGGAAGTTTTTCATTTTCTTAGCTTCCGCACCAAAACACGTTCAGACTAATGGCCGTTTATTTCAATGAATATTAGCCCACTTATGCTACTCGACGATTTTTGTTGAAAAGTCCCAAGAGCCTGTAAACTACCAAATCGTTGATTCATCAAATGTTTATTAGATTAAAATATTGGTTATATATCAGATGCTCTCAAAATGATATGTATGGCTATTCTTGGAGGTACGAGAATAATTCTAAATCAGTACTCGAGCAGCTTTGCAAATAAATTGAATAAATACATATGAATTGCAATTACCATTATATTTAATATCTGTGAGAGACGCCTCAGTTTGGGGACACAATAGACTGTAAGCAATTATTGGAAACTGCAGTAATGTTAGGATGGTAAGCTAGAAGCTCCTTTAAAACCAAATTTAAGATTCACTGATATGTATTCTAACTGAATACTGTGATCTGGTCCTTCCAAGCCCCGTTGTGAAGCTGTGTTAATGCATGATAAATCTCTAAGCCCTCATTTTTGCATTACGTGAATGAAATGAACAGGAGTCAGTTTTTTTTTTAACTGAAAGTGGTTGAAAATTGTGAAGTAAATTTGTAGTGACCTCCCTTCATTATTTAACTCCACAGACATCTTAAAGATCAATTTAATAATCAATAAACTCAAAACTTCGATTGAAGATACATCAGTAAAAGGCAACACTGTTTATTATTTATCAACACAGAATACGAAAAAAAGCGCACTCTCTCTCTCTCTCTCGAATTCCTCTTAACTAAATTAATCCTATTTCTATTGAAATAATAAAGTCTTCGCTTACTAAATCACTCGTTTCGATTGAAACACTTCTTTCTTATAACAGGTCCAACTTCTATTACTCTAATAAGAGTCGCTTCTACATAATTTCAATCTAAATATGATGATTCAATCCTATTCACAATTACCTATCAGCTTTTTGTAACTCTCTATCTCCCTTCTCTTTTTTTCAATTATATTTCGCTTATAGCCCAATGTTATAAATTGTTTGTGTTAAGCGGATTTTTCAGTTGGCATAAATATGTAGCCAGAAACTTTCACGATGCAAAAAATAAATAAATAAAAGTAGAAAAATAAATTAATAAATAAAAGTTAACACGATTGTGTGCATTTGACTTTTTTAAAGGTATTTTATCTTTTAAAAAAATATAGCATATTTCTTACGTTTTCGAATGTATTAAATAAATAGGACAAATGTTCTTATGTATAAGAAATATCTATTTCAACCTTTATGTCATTATTAACTTTAAGAAATGAAGATAATTAATTTTAAATTTCGGAATTCAAAATATTAATTTACAGCTATTTTGAAAGTTGTTACTATTATGATAACTGTTGTTTTATTACTTTTATTTCATACACAGAATTTACAGAATTCCAAAAAAATGGAATATTGAGTCATATTTTTTTTGAACACTTCACTTTTTTTTACTTTGAAAAGTTTTTTGAGTCATTTTTAATTTTCAATTACTATGCATATAAGTTGTAGATAACTTTAATTATGCATGACAATTATAATATTCTGACATTCTTGAAAGCCATATTAAAAGAGCCCTTAGCGAAAAGTGCACCATGCACTTAAATAACCATTGAAAAGGCACTTCATGTTTCAAAATACCAAAAAATATTTTTAAAAAATGAAGTGGCCCAAATTTTTTTTTCTAGAATATCTGTTAGTAATTTTTCCAAAAAAAATTACATTTTGCCAAAAGGCATATCAGTTTTAATTTTTACTATGCATTAACGAAATTATTGATTTTTTTTTTCAATTACGTAGCACGTTAATTTGCATTGTATTTGGTTATTTTTAGTCGTTTCGAGTGACAGGTGAATAACTTTGGGGATAAATATATTGTGAAAAGAATAACAATACTTTATACCAGAAATAGCAGCTGTTCCTGGTTTTTCAGTATATAACAATATATCTTAATATTTAATATGAAACTTGAAAAATAATTGAAAAAAGAAAAACATTTTTATTTTTTGCATTTTGTCACATTTTTGTTGTGCTGTAAGTTTGTTGAATAAAGTTATTATTCAAATTATAATAGGCTGCAATTGAAAAAAAATTAAAATTACTAAAATATAGTACAAAAGTCTTACATCCTTTTAAAATATCACATATTAAATATAATTCACATAAGAAAAATATACTTCAAATACATTTGCTTCTTAATGACACTTAAAAGAATCCAACAAAGTGATTAAAATCTACAACACACCTGAGGGTTGTTCCAGAAAGTGATATGCTGAAATATAAAATATGTGGCAATATGTCAGAATTGTGAAAGTTCATACAACTTAATTCTGACAAATTCGATATTAAAAACAGAAATTCATACATTTCATCAAGAAGATTTACATTTCATCATACAGCAAATCTTTTTAGAATGATAAAACGCGTAATTATGGAATTCTATTATAACAAGTTTATAATTTTCTTATAAATTTAAGCATTCTTACAGTTGGGGTCCTTTACTGAACTCTAAATGGACGTAAAAAGTCTAACACAGAATTGTATTATTTCATTTAAAATTTCTGTTTGTTTTAAACATGACTTATATATTCGCTTCAAATAAAAAACTTTCAAAAAGGAAAGATATAGATGGAAAGGTGAATAAATGAAATCTCAATAATTCAGTTATTTCACTGAATAATTTTGACATGTTTGACAACTTAAAAGCATTGAAGTTTCTTCGTTTCGTTCAGCTTATTTTACTACTATGCGGATAAAAATAGAATGGATATTTAAAAAAGCTTTTAACGGGTCGTATTTTATTAGAGTTGTGTAAAAACCCCACTACATATTTTAAATAACTTCTCTGTGAAATAAATTTACAGTTAAATTATTAATTGAATAATTATGACGTGAGCTATTCCTTAAAATAAAATTTCTAAATATATTACATAACGTAAAATTACTTCTACTAAAATTCATCCTTCTTTTAAGGATTATTTAATAATATGGAAGTATTTAATTGCATATTATATATACTATACTAATAAAATTAAAATAAAAAGGTCGTTCCCCGTACAACTATTATAGAAGCCCGTATAAATTTAAAATTACACAATTTTATACATTTTTCATTTAAATTATACAAACTGTTAAGCATTTTAATGAAGTCATATTGGAAATCGTTATTTTTAATAAAAATTCTCATCTAAAGTATATTTAAAATTTCACTCTTAGTGAATTAATCAAAAAAATGTTATATGTTATTTTTTTGTGCATTAATTGTTTTCAAATTAATACGAATACATTAATTAAAAAATTTACTTTCCAGGTAGAAATCAAGTTTCATTGTGTATAAAAATTGAATATTTCGGTACATGTTTAGGTATATTAGAATACAAATTCTATTATTATTAGTTATTTTGTGTTGACTTTACCAATTTCTTGGAAATGTTTTGTTAATTACCATTACCTGAATATTCTTGTAAATTCGTCTACTCTATATATTCGTTTATATGATGACATACGATTTATCTACATGACATCTTTGAAAATATTGCTTATTGATACATGAAAGGTAAAAAGTAGAAATGTTTTCAATACAAATTGTGGTGAGAGGGAACTACAAATAAAATTATTATTTTCAATATCTATAGAAGAAGGGAATATATATATATATATATATATATATATATATATATATATATATATAATATGAAATATAGTACATTGTTATAAAAATACAAAATAGAGAACTGCAGTAAATTATGTTAAAAATTTTACAAAATCTGTGAAAAAGATTTTAATAGAAATTACTATTCAAATAAGCTGTAACATTTTTTTTTTTTTTTTTTTTTTTTTTAAAAAAACCAACGTTTCAAAATAAGTAAATTTATGAATATCAAATGCTTAACTACTACAAGTTGCAAAGAACGGAAAAGTATAACATTATTTTAAAACTAAATAAGTAACAAATTCATAAATATATGTATCTGCATAGCGATTATTTATATTATATGCTTTAAAATTTTGCAAAAGTTTACTAATTATTTATCATAAAACTGTCAGCACGTACTCAATTGCTAGAAAAATAAAAGATAAAAGGAATGAAAATGAATACACACATTTCACATTCACTACACAATCCAATCGATCATAAAGATTCCCATCCTAAGCAAATTACAGTGAATAAATAAAATTGAATTTTCAATAAAGTGATTAGTAGTATGTCTAAATCGAGAGACTGCAGGAATGGATTATTTTCTAAAAATTCCCTTTTTCACATGCGTCGGGCTTGGAAATACCATTAGCATCAATGCTATATCTTTTGTATGTTTTACATACCGTTGCACTTATTTGAAGCTATGTTCCATAAATAAAATTAGTAGAGTGGGAATAGAAATAAGGAAAGTGAAACACATTTGTTTCTTTTCCGGTTTCCCAATAGTAAATGAAAAGGGATGATGGAAAAAGGGAACAGAAAATAAGATAAAAACTCTGCGACATTATAAATAATATTTCCACGCAGAATTTGGTAGGGAATTTACTTAAATGGTTTTTATAAAACGGGAGAAAGTATAGTAATATGCTACACCCAACGTTAGAAAAATCAGTTATATAAATTTATAGTATTAAAGGAATAATCATTTGCACTCTATGTAATTGTTTTGAAATCCCTATTCTCCATAAATTGATGTAGAGCCAAACATTTCCATAAAATTTGTATTTGTCTCTAATTCGAAATTCAGTAAATGGATTATTCTGTAAAAAAATCTGTTTTTGTATGTCTCAGAATAGGAAAACA
This sequence comes from Nephila pilipes, assembly GCA_019974015.1. Classification (NCBI taxonomy): domain Eukaryota; kingdom Metazoa; phylum Arthropoda; class Arachnida; order Araneae; family Nephilidae; genus Nephila; species Nephila pilipes. Next base: position 189,942 of record BMAW01036728.1, read on the forward strand.
TCAGTCAATTAATCTTGTATCTCCAATGTATTTTACTAAAGTGCAAAATAGATGTAATAAGATTATCACTTTTGGACCTAAGAATATGAGTAAATAAACCGCATTATTACTTTAAAAGGTTTTATAAGTGTTACGAAGAGGTAATATAAGATGAATTGAGATTTCAGTTGCATTGTAAATAACCCGAAACAACAAGCGGGCATATTCCCAAATGGAAATCTCAACAATAGAAAAAGTTCCTAAATAATATTTATTTTACAGGACATTGTGAAATTGTAAATTTATACAAAGTTATTGATTAATATATTTTGAATTAATGATGTTATGGAACTCTATGAGAGCCATCGAGGCAAATTTCATAATTTTGAAATATTGTCAAATGATAAGGACTAGATGATACCTCTCCATTTATCTCAAATTCCTCACTATGTCACACGATCAAATCAAGATCAATTCACTTAATTTAAAATAGCCCTCATTTTCTCACACGACAATCTTTGGTGAAATCAGACCTGGAACCCATGATTCGTTTCCAATGCTGCCTCTTACGAATCTCGGCACCTTATTCATTGCGTAAACGCAACTCATTGATATTATAAATGGGATATCTCGTCTATACTATAGGTTCACAGCCTGTACATAAGACCGAGTCCAAAAGATTTAATTCATAAGATTAATTTTAGGCGCCAGTAGATTTATCAGGGAAATTCTTTTTTCTTCACTTTGATTCTAGTTTACAAGAGGTCAGAAGTGGGTAACAGCCCTTATACTGCAAAATACTGCTTTATGATAAGATGTTAGGAAAAGTAGAAGTTTTGTCTTGGGTAAATAAAATACAGAACGGAAAATGCACACATAAATTAGAAAATTTGGAATTGCAAAACGTTATTCTCTCTCCCTCAAAAAGCTCGATCTTGTGCTAAATGGGTAAATAAGTTACAACACATAATTGTACTAGATTTTGCCTATAGATAGGAAATAAATTAATAGGAATAAAGCATGTTTTTCCCAGCTTTCGCAGCCACTGTAGCCAATGATCACGGTCATGAACTCTTAGTCGGTGTTGTCTCCGCCGAGTAGTGAGTTTGAGATCTGGTGCTACTTAAGACCCGTCGTATCGCTGGGCTAATGTAAGTTTAAATTATCCAGACCGAAAGTCTTCACATTAGGATGGTGTGGAAGTTAGGAGAGTGGAGTGCAGCGCAGGTGTCATACTTGTCTCTTAACCGATTATCAGTTTTACGAGGATCGTCACCAATACCCTTGGATAGATTTAATATGCGTTTACGTCACACTTTGAAACAACTCGAGAGCCGTTGGTGACAGATATTGAAGTTCAAATGACAGTTCAAAAATGCCCTATTACTGTTCCAGACGGACCATTACAGTTCGAAAGCGCAGTTTGAACAATCATTCAAAATTCGCTTTTATTCTTTTTACATAATTTTTATTAACTTCGCATCGGAATGTTTTGGATAATATCCTTTGTTGCACCACATACATCATTAATCAATCAATAGAAATGTTTGTTTCGGGCCATTACAGTTAATATAGAGACAATTAGAAGAAAAACTGAGGAGATAAATATCTTTCTGTATATCTTATATAATGCATGTTGGAAAAAATAGAGCTTACCGAACAGGAAAATATTCAAATCAAACAGTTTGGACGACGCTGTGGTAATGTAGAATTACTAAGTTTAAACAGAATTTTCTAAAAAAATATTTATATGCTTTATAAGAAACTTAAGCTAGTTTATTAAATCTAAATGAATAAATAAATAATTTATCTTACGTATGAATTTTTTATTTTTATTTTTTTAACTTGCAGCTAATCATCATAATTATATTTTTTTCTTTTTCCAATCTTTGAGAATCTGTCAATTATTACCAGCATGGCTTTCAGATATATATCGTGTTTTACGTATCGTATTCCGGAATAAACACCACGAGCTTTTTCCGTTTCTAAAAACCTAAAACTTCCAGCAGGTGCGGCTATTCTTCCAATACGGTGCCTACGTGTACTTAAGAAAAATATTCCGTATGATGTCTGTGTAAGTGGCTTGAATAAACTTAGTTCTGTCCTCACACAGAAGACCATATATTTGCTTTATGCGAACTTTATTTCATTTATATTCTTTTCCCTTGAACGGACTACGTACTTTATTCACCTTAAACGAGATCTCAGTACAATTACATTCTTCCATCGTTCACAAATCAACTTTCGCATTGTGAAAAATCAGATTTGTGAAGAATCAGAGATTTTGAACATAGTGATCCTTCATATTGAAGAACCAGAAATTGATGGCATTAAATGACGTACAGTTTGCTGCAGTTAATTTGTTAGCAAAAGAAAAAATTAAAATTTTCTTCTGTCTCGTTGTCGCGATATTTTTTATAACATGGTATGAGCATTGCGTACGTGATCTTATTTAGTTGATAAATATAAGTACATGCGTGAACGCAAGTTCATTTTTAACATTGCTTACCAACAATTTATTTTTGAGTTATGGTTTCATTTCGTGCATTTTTTTCTTAAATTATGTTATATATCACGACATAGGTTAAGACTTTGCAACTGTGACGTTGACGGCGATGCCACATGCGATTTCATTCAGTGAGGCATTTCTGGGGGGGGGGGGGGTCGCATTTTCCTCGAGCCCTGAATTAACGTCGATGCGAACTTTTTTCGGGAAATTACTCTATTACTTATTTAATGAATAATTTTTTTAAAATTATTTAACATGTTCACAGATTACGATGTGAAATTAAATATAAATGTTTATAAGACGTGTTTCAGTTAATTTTGATGGTAAATTTAATAAGCCCAGTCGAGTTTTAAATTATATAAAAGCATGCAAATAACAAAACTAATTTAATAACATAAGTACATAGCAACATAACTTTTTCCCCAAAATTTGTATTTGTTCTTTTTTATGTAAATATTAACAATTTTCACCTGATAAATTAGGCTTAAATTTCAAGTTGTTGTAAATGAACTATTTCACGAAGTTATATTTTTATTACTTATTTGTATTTTGGAAAAGTAATCACAAGCTTTAAAATTGTTAAATTTTCAGACGTTTACAGATTCTTTTTATTTATCTGAAATTATGCATAAACAGCCATTTAATAGTATATATTCTATTTAAGAACTTATTGGCACAGAGAATACCGCAATTATACTTTGCAGAATAAGTCGAACAGAATTTTACAGCGTGTTAAATTCTCTAAAACAATATCATATATTGCTTAAGCATTTTTGAATATTATTTTCAATAAATTAATAATTGATTTTGTTTAAATCATTTAAATACGTTAAAGTAAATAAAAACGTGAAGGAAATTCAGGGCGGAATTCAAACGCATCCTCATAAATTCATTAGTATGAATTTTTCAGATTGATTAAAAATGCAAAAAGAAATTAGCATCATTATCAATATCATACGACATTTCACATCAGAGCATGGGTTAATAAAATTACCCCGAGATTAAAAAAAAAAGCATAGCTTTATTAAATAAAACGCACATTACTGATCTAATAATAAAATGCATTTTTTTCTTGGATGATTGTCAGCATTTCTGAAGAGGTTGGAAGAAGAATAAAACAAAATGAACCAAGATAATCACTTTTCTTTTCCACATTAACTGATCACTGCTGATAGCTTCAGAAAACGGAAAAGAATAAAATCAACGTAAATGAAATTTATGAATCTTTTTCAAAGAAATTATAATTACGTTCATGATTTTAAGCAGATATATTATTACAAAAACCATTTTTAATATTTTTTCATCTGCTTCAAATCTAAAGAATGTGGCTTACAAGACCCGATATATATCTATATATTTAGTGTAAGCGGAGAGCTATTCGTATTTGTAAAATTTTCGATTACAAAAATTAATCAGTAATAATTATTCAATGAATAATCAGTGCAACGTACCATTTTAGAGGGGTTGTAAATACTCTTTACTGATTTTGGTTGTAAACGTGAAAGAATTAATTAAAAATGAATGGCAAGTTTAAAAGTCACTAATGATAATTATAGTTCAGACTTTAGAAATATGAAGTTCTCTAACAATAAAAATATAATCAATAACGATATCTTTAATAAATTGTATCTTGAATTGAAAATAGGGATTTGTATTTTTGAAAATGCATTTCAAACTTAGATCGATTATCAATTTGACTAAAACACTAAAAAAATTACTTAGTAGAAAGCAGAGTCTTATATTACGAGGGATGTTTCGAAGGAAAATTTCGTCAATTTTTTCAAAAAACAGATGGTACAGCAAGTGAAATAAACAACCGCCATAATAATCTACACCCATTGCGGGTTCAACGGTGGAAATAGCATTAGCGGAGGAGGACTGACGTATACGCAGAGTGACAAATAAAAGAGAGTAGAAGCATATCGACGTGCCTGAGATTATTCGAGTACAAATCACGACGGCAGATAGATGTGTACTGACAACATGGTCTTCAATAGAGGTGCGTGCTCTTATCCTATATAAATTGGTACGAGGAACTAGTGTGTTTTTCATCCATGGACGTATATAGACTGTGAATGGTAAACAGGTTATGTTTCGTCATATGGTTGGACACTGATGTTGCTTGATCAGTGAAGAAAGCCAGAGTGTGAAAGATAAAGGTCGAAATGGGCATCACTCTCTGACATTGGGCTATTCGCGATTTTCTCTTCACTAACCTTGGGGACTTTAATTGAGATTGGTTGCAAGAAATAGCAATTTCTTCCCAACCAAAATGAAACTTGATTATGTTAATTAGATGCAGGTGGAAATAAAGTGAAGTGATTCGGATATGATGGTATATAAGTAAAGGGAAATTTAGAGGATAGAGGATGAGTATGATTAACTATGAGTGTATTCCTAGCAAGAGATCGATAATATCAAGAGTTGTTACTGGCAGTAACTGTCGCAGAGGATTTGGTAAAACAAAATAAACCTCAACTAGAAAGGTTTTGGTAAGAGGGTATAATTTTAATAATATTTGAATAGGTCGATTAATCCAAAGGCCACAAAGAGAGTGAAAATTCCTTAGATTCATTGCGAATATTACAGTATTGATAAATAAATAGTTGAGTTAGAACAAACTGGTATGTCTTTACATTAGACTATTGACTTTTGGAGTTAGTTATATTCGATTATATTATGGCACAAGAGTCGAGTAGAAGTAGTGGTAAGCCGTAACTCCACATCCATGAAAGAAAGCTACCTTGCTAGAGTATAGGTCATGGTGTTAGCGGATAAGAGCATAATAGTGTCAGACGTAACGTTCATATTGCGTATTGGTTATACACAACCTATCCAAAACAATACTGAGGTGGAGCAGGCTGTGCGACAATTCCTTGCACCACAGGACACCGAGTTTTACCAGAATAGTTTCTTCAAATTGAATGCACGCTACGACAAATGTCTCAATGTCAGTTACGACGATGTCGAAAAATAGTACAAGACATAATTCTTGACGATATGGTTCATTTTTTGGAAATAAAGTTTCCTTGCGAAAAATGTATATGAATTACCTAGCAGGAGTTCCACAGAAAATATATTTCACTTAAAAGATATATCTTTTATAATCACACATATTTTACTATAGTCAGGAATCTGAGCTTTTTGGAAATGTCAACTATTGAAGTATATAATATAAGCTATAAAAAGATGAACACACACACACATATATATATATATATGTGTGTGTGTGTGTGTGTGTGTGTTGTGTGGAATAAATTACAGATAATCTTTTTCGTATCTTCTGAATAATATCTGAAACAACAATGAAGTATTTATTATTGAACTCAGAATGGAATTGAAGTTCATGCAATAAAATTAAATAAGTTTTAGAGCCTACCCATATATATATATATAAGATTAAATTTTTCTGTATATTGTCAGCTAACATTAAACAAATGAGAGGAAAATTGTGTCACAAAAAGCAAAAATGTGATTATGATTGTTCCTTGTAATAGAAGCTATATCCGACTATTTTTAAATCATCTTTTTGTAAGTATCACATCAAATAAAACAAAGATAGTGATTAAAATATTTGCAATTTTTCAATATATATCATCTTCCGAGTAACTCTTTAGAATAAAAAAAGAAATCTGAGCTACGAGTCTCTTTATATAATTTTCGAATAAAATGATCACTTAATATCAATACTACATATCTCTTTCAACATACATTATTTATTAAATTTAGCTGTCTCAACTGATCTGAGTCAGAAAAAATTAGGCGCGAGTAATAAAATGAGAAATAAGGAAACGTAAAATATAATATTGTTTTTCTTGATCTCCCTGATAGTATATATGAAATAGATTAAAAAATGGGGGAGGAAAAAAAAAGAACGAAACTAAGTTGATATTACAAATACTTACCGAAGCATTCGAAACCAAATAAACTGAGCCTGGTCATGTTCCTCAACGACGCCGACGACGGGGGAGGGAGATAGAGATAGAAGATAGTGAAAGATTGGAGAGGAAGCAATATCGGACTGAAAAAAAAAGAGCAAAAAACTCTTTAACCCTACATATCCCTTCCTGATGCAATCGTTTTGGAAAAGAGGTTTATGCTCTCTTTTGCAGACTGGTCGCTCTAACAATATACAGTCCACAAGTCTGTATACTGAACCGTGCGATTTTTGCGAGAAATATTGGCCGCTTGTTTTTTCAAAATGAAGCGTAAGCTTTTTTCTTTCTTTTTTCTTGTTTGGTAAAGCTATTTCTTTCAAGCCTTAGAACGGAAAGATCCGTTTTTGCTTGGTGAAAGGGTTTGACGTAGATGAGCTTTTAGAACAGATCGGGTTGTGGTTTTTTTTTTTTTTTTTTTCTGTGTTTCTCGGATTTCCCAGAGAAATATGGAATGCAATGCTGATAAATATTGTAAAAGTACTGTTTGGTGAGAGGTTGAAAAGGGAAAGGGAAAAAAATAGAGGTCGTAAAGTTGTGACCTAGATAAGCTGTGTTTTGATTGCTTTTGGGATGGAATTTGTTCTGTGTTATTAAAACTGAATAAGTAAAGAGATGACGTGTTGTAAGATTATTTAGGCGGTATTGAAATGAACAATGAATAAATAAAATGTTGTATGTAGTTACAGAATATCTTTCCACATTAAAACGTGTTTTTAAATTGATACTATCGTAATTAAAAAAGAGATTCGCAAGAACTTTTTAATTAAATTATCAGTAAATATATTACTAATTTATAGGAAGTACATGACAAGATATAAACATTACTATCTGATTAGGAAATATATTTTGAAATCTAATTAGATTAAAAAGTAATTCTTATTTATTAATTGTTTATTAATGTCACACTCAGAAGCTACTCGAAAGATATAAGTAATAGACCTCGTAATTTTTAGTCTCCGTCAAAAGTGACAATGAGGACATTTTAGCTTTAAACTTCCACACCACGTCAACAGGAGGACTAGGGATCTTAACCAGATTTAACGTACATCAGCCCCTCTACACGAAGGGTCCTAAGTGGCATTAGGATTCGAACCGATGAACGAAAATGAACTCCAGCCGCGAGTTCATGACCATTACCACTACCACAATTGATTACTGAATCTTTAGCACGTACATGATGTCATTTGATTCACTGAATAAGAAGTACTTTTCAAACAAGGGGAAGTAAAAAAAACTGAAATATCATCAAAATAAAATAATTTCGTTTACATCTTGTTTTAATTATTTTTTTCTGTGTCGTCTATATTTTTTATGATAAATTTTTGACACACAGGGAATATAATATTAATTTTGTATACTTGAATATATATGTCATTCTCGTATTCTAATACATATAATCGCTTACTCTATATAAATAGAATCATGTATTATAATTACTATAACTAATCTGTTTTGTGGACAAACTTAAAAACTATTCAATGCACAGGATTATTCAAAATGAATTATTTGATTTCAAAATTCCATATTTTCAGACCTGAATGACTCAGAATGATAAGTAATACATGAATACAAAGGTAAAGTGTGGATATTTTGTATTGTGAATAATAGATGGTCCTCTTGTGTTTTCGTAAAGTTATTTCACGAAAACTGGTTTAGAAGATTTTACGGAACTACCTCGAAGAGGGATCGATCTCAGTGAACCAGATGACTTGATGTTACACAGCTGGCCACCCAAGTAATTTGATATAGCCCTATGTAATTTTTTTTCTTTGGGGTTTGTAAAAGATAAAGTGTATGCTCCACCATTGCTCACAAATTTATGTGAACTTAAACACCAGTTTTCTGCTGCTGTATTACTAATTACCACTGACAATTTACAAAGTGTTTGGCAGAAATTTACAAATCGAATTGATAATATACATGTAACTAAGGGAAGTTATATGGAATGCTTTTAAAAAACTTCCTATTTTCCCTTTGAATTTATGTATTACGAGTACTTATCATTTTGTGTCATTGATTTATGAAAATATGAAATTTTGATTCGATTTGAATAACCCTGCATTACCTTACTTTCGTTTTACATTTTTTTAAGGTTTCAGCTTGCTTCCATTAATGATATAAGTAATATTTAATGTATTGCTTTATTTGTAATTCTCCCTTTTTTTCTCGAAAAGAAGGTATCCGTTTCTTTTACAACAAACATTTTTGTAACACATTACTAAAAGAAGTAACGATTTTTCTTTTATATTTCTAAATATCCATTTTTCAATACCAAAACTACTAGTCCTAATTGGAAATGAATTAGCAAGCCACCACAAATCATTGTTATTTTTAAATCATTTCTGTATTTGTTACAATTGTATAAGCGTTTTCCAATGGCTGTCGTGAAACTCTTTTTTTTTTTTTAAATATATACACCATAGTAAGTCAGCACTAATTACTTGACCATTTTCTTCATTTATTATGTGAGTTAATGAGAAATATATTTCAATATTTCTATGAGAAGCATTCTTTATTTGTAATGAAAAAAAATTGTTTTGCTCTCAAATGTTTTTCTTTTAACACGATACAAAAACATTTTGTATACGTTGAAGAATTGAAATTTTGTGAAAATTTCCATTACATCTATTTTAATTGGTTTTTGAAGTATCATTAAAATTAATAATGCATTTCCTAGAGAATATAAATCATTTTAGTATTTAGATGTAATTGATTTTTTTTGAAAGAGATATATCATAAAAATTACTAATACATTGCTTAAAGAATATAAATCATTTTAGTATTTAGATGCAATGGAATTTCGTTTTCATTTTCATTAATATGTGATGTGCTTTTTGAAAAACGTTTATATGTACAGAATTATAATCTTGGCAAAGTTTAAAAATTCAAAAGCCCGATAGATTGACTCTACTTTTGCTAGGTTGAAATTAATGTGGATGGAAATAATAAAAATAAGGAGGCAACAAGAGACTATTCAAAAGCACGAGAGGAAAAGGGATTGAATTGAGTCGCTTCTTTCAAGAGAGGGGAGGGGGTGAACTGCGGCTTCTTGAACAACATAGATATGAAAATAATTATAATGATTAAAATTGAATTAGAGAAACAATCATACGTTTTTTTTTAAATACAATGGTGCCTTCACAACCTGTATGATTTCAGTAAATAAAAATTCAAAGCGACGGAATTTTAAACTGCTACTAAATTACCTCTCTAATTTCCTTAATAATACTTTGTTTGAAATTAATTCAATAGCTTAAGAAATAAATAATGATATTTTTCATTTTATTTCAGATTAATTTTTTTTTAATATTTCTAATGATAGATGTTTTAATTGAAAGAAAATCCCAGAAATTAAAATAAAGTTTTAAAAACAGTCCCACGACCGAAAAGATATTTATTCATGAAGAAGGATGGAATATTGTATATAACGAGAAGAAAATTTCCAAGATAAATTTTTAATTTAATTTTTAAAATAGAATGAAATAGAATTCCTGCAATAGTATGAAGACGAGTAGTAAAAAGAAGTTTCGTTAAAATATAGACATTTCATTTATATAAACATTTCATCAAATTGGTAGAATTTTAAATACCTTATCCTGAGCAACTCTTTTTTTGTTTTTGATATATTTTTTGAAACAATCGTAATCACACTTTAGTTGAAAATGGTGTTATATATATATGCAATTATTATTTGTCTCTTGTACTATTTTTTTGTTTTGTTGTGCATATTTTCTTTTTTCTTTTGTTCTTGAATTTTGACAATTAAGAATTTACTTTTTATTACATTTTAATTATTACTTCTTTACTAGTTTTAGTTAATTATTTCAATTATTTCTTCTTTCAAGGTTTTTAAACTAACTTAGACGACTTCGGTAAAAAATGTTTACTCACTTTAAGCTAAATTTAAATAATATTCATTTTTTTATTTAAAAATCATTGCAAGGCGTGTATTTTTACAATGAGACATCTGTATGCTTATATATATATATCTGTTTATGTAAAGAAAAATCAGTTTTATAAGCAAAAATAATTATGTATGATCAATTAATAATCAATAGCTGAATTTACATTTGTAAATCATGTACTTAACTTTAGGTTCATCTTCCACAAAATCCATCGCATTATAACTTTAATAATATTATTATCACTTATAACATTTTGTACATTGAATATAATTATAATTTTAGTAATAAAATTTAATGAAACTTTTAAGCGTTTAAAACGTGTCACGTTTTGCTGCCGTTTTAAAACTCAACTATCGAATGATTTATTTCTCAAATTCTCATAAATAGTATATCTACAGCATTAGCGAAACACTTAAAAAATACTTTAATGATTTTAAGTTCTCGGTTGCCTTAATTCATTTTGGTCCTCACCCAGCTCTGACATTGAGCAGCTCTAGTATTAAATAACAGGAGAAAGCAGCCATCTTTAATCGTACTTTTACCCACAGTTGTTACTTCAGCAAATTCATCCGCCTTCTCATCTGGAGACCAGAAATGCACTTTCGACATGTTGAACTCAAATCGCTTAATCCTTCCTAAATTTCGAGAAGTCTTATTAGGCTTCAAAACACAAAGGCTTCTTGGAATTATTTAGATTCGTATGTTATGTCCACTCTTTTCGCTATTGTGTGTCCTAGGTAAAAAGGAACGTTACATCTATATATATATCGATAGATATTTCTTTAAATGTGGTGTTTAGATGTAGTAAGGAGGGTTTGCGCTTCAGGGTGAAATCAATTACTTTCTCCAGCTGCCTAACAGTACAGTTACAGTTAGCTTCCCTATCTCGAAAACGGAAAGAGAAACATAAAAACATTTTTGTGTGTATGTGTAATTTCCAAAATTGTTATGAAAAACATTCGAAAGGAAAAAAAGCAAATAGTTTTCTGTAGAGACCTTCATATTCGGTATTCAATATGTTTTCCATGACGTACAATAGACATTTAGACCCTTTTTCATTTCATGCTATCACAGCAAATAAAGCATGCTGCCACGATAATGGAATCATAGTCTCTTCGAATCTCATCACTGAACAGAACCGCCGTCTAGTTTTGGTAGTAAAGATGATCCTTTCTCCTATCGACCGGATTTTTTAATGTGACTTGTTTGTGAAATCGCGAAAAAACAAACGTGCAATTTACACGTTCCGTTCTTAGCATTTTTGTGCACCAGGTATTTTTACGTTCTTATTCGAAGATACTCAAAAACTTCGTATTTGATTTTTTGCTTGTATCTCTTTCCATTTCTTGTTATTTGCGTTGAGGTTTGCCTTTAACTGATTTAACCCAGAAGCACATAACCACTTAAGAGAAATTCTTACAATACTCTTTGTAATTGGCCAAAACTTTCGAATTCTTACCTTTTTATTAATTTTATTAATTATTATTAATTTTGTGTAGAATGTACATGAAATCTGATATCAACAAGGTAATTGAGTAGTTTTCAACAAGGAAATATAAGGCTATTACATTAAAAGCTTAGATATAATTAGAGCAATTAATTATGAATAACGGTATTTATTCTTGTATAAATCGTGTACTTAAATTTAGATACATCGCGCTTGTAGAATTTGTTCTCCATTTATAACATTAAATATTTGCAGAGTACTTACAACTGTAACATTCTACACACTGATTCTAAATATAATTCTAAAAGTAAAATTTAAACGAGTTTAAATTTTTGTTCAATTTCATAATTCAATTTTCCCATAATGTTTTCCAATATTGGAAAGGCATAAAATGTAATGATTGATTTTTAGGAAACAAATATGTTTATTGTATAAAAAGGAGTCTCGTTTTATAAAATGCAATATATTAGCACTATGCATAAGGTAGAGTTTGAGGGAAAAGTACCAGAAAGAGAGAAACATAAGAATCACGTGTATGTGTTAAGGTAAACAAAAATAAGTATATTTTTCTCTCTGGGGAAGAACGTGCATTCACAATTTTAAAATTCAATTTTCGAGTGTTCTTTTTATCAAATTCTCATAAATAGTATAATTACGAAACCAGCGAAGCGCCTTCTGTTTTTTTAACAGCGAAATCAAAAAGTGCAACATTTGAAACAATTGAGTGTCACAGTTACCTAAGATAAACAGCAGTCTGAAGTGATGGCATAACATGCAATCTTTAACTAAATACAAATAATGTGAAAATTGTTAATGTTTGACTAAAAATGCAGCGTATTCGGCATTAAAATATGTCTCTAACGCAAACGCTAAGACATAATTAAAGCTTAGATAAAAAGAATAATTTACTGGAGATGAATATGAAATTTATCTCGGATGAGAATTGCTCAAAATGGCTTATTTAGTTTTGAAGGGGCTTATTTAGTGCTTTTTTTCATTTACATTCTTTACTGACTCATTAAATCTATTTCGTACTTATTTCAAATTACTGACTCGAGGAATTTGAAAGGAGTTTTCTCCAACATATGAGTCTCGAACAATGGGCAAAAACAATTCAAATGCTCCATATCGTTAGATAAAAGTTCACTTTATAATAATATTCTAAATATCATTTCCATGTATTAAATATTTTATATTCTAGATCACTCCTGAAGGTACATGAATACAGTTTTACACTCTTTTTACTCAACCATATGCTTATTTATTTAATTTAAAAGAAATTTTTGACTTGAACATATATAATGTTCAGTTTGATATAAATTTCTTGCTCTTTAATTTCTATAAAAATGTAAGCTTTAATTGACGTCGTTTGTTTGTGAACCAAGTTTCAATTTTCCTATTAATACCCTTTAACACTTCCCTTTCGTCGCATAGTCTATAAATTGATTTCGTAACCTAATTCATTAACTACTTATGCCGCAGACGCATTCTTCTAAGAAGTAGGATTTCTAAGAAGAATTACTTTCATTCCTAAGACAGGTTTGTGGCGACAGAATCTAGTATACATGCGACAGTTTTTGCTTTTCTTCGTCTCTCAGGTTACTACTACGACTTTTATATATAGTCCAATTACTTTCGCAATTCCACTTTTACCTTTTTGTTACTCATAAAATTCAAATTTTTAACCATTCCATTTGGGAGTGATTACATCGTTAGCTCATACCAGATTCTTATATAATTTTTTCTATGTAGGAATTTCTTATAAGAAAATGTTTCTAACGGAAATTTCTTCACAGTTGTACTATTTAAAAACGTAAATATTCAAATTTTACTCACAGTACAGGTCATAACATTTTCTTTAAATATTTGCAAACTTTTGCCCCAGACGTTAGTTTTTCCTTGCATTTTAAAAGTACATTATATACGAAGTGAAAAAATAATAAGTTCTCCTTTTCCTTTGAGTACCTCACAAGTTGGAACTTCTTTTTTCTCTTTGGAATATGCAAATGTAGAATCTCAGATTTTTTTTCTAATCTTTCGCACCAGACACTATTCAGAAAAGTGCTTAAGACATTATCTACCAATACTAGTTAGAAGTACCATTTGCTTTAAAGTCCTGCAAATGTCTTTTCGAGTAATACTGACGGCACATTTAATGGTCATTGCGTTATATTCTCAGACCATCATTTAGTAAGGTTTTATCCTCACTAAATGACTGCAACCACTATAACTAGTTAACTTTTTTTTTCTATGAAAACCCTTTTTTTCTGTTTTTTTTTACAACTTTTAAGTCGACAGTATTACAATCTGTTGTTACCTTGATTTTGCATCCCTCTAAGGGATAATTTATGTAAAATGAATATTTATTAGATACCGATGTCTTATAAAAAGTAATTTTGAATATGTTTGTTATTTAAGCCGAGAGAGAGAGAAATATCACTTCAGCTCGCTTCGTATAATTTAATTTTGAAAAAATGAGTTATTCATGATTTGTGTACCTTTTTTATTATTGAGAGAATATTATAACCCAAGTCATTGTAATCGAGTGCTCCTGACATTGAGTTTCGTAGACGGTGATGTTTTTGTATAGCCTCAGTTTTGGATCCTGATTTCTCTGAAGCATTGTCGTGTAAATGAGTTCCAATTCATTTCTCTTACCGTAGTTCAAAATTCTGACCTACTTATACCCACGGGTAAAAGCAGAAGTTAGTTTAAATTTTCTAACAAAGAGAAGTTGTCTTCTTGCCTATATTCTCATGAATTATCTCACGAATAATATCTCTCCTCTGGCTATACTTGAGCGATTTGGAACAACAACGTAATTACACGGAATCTTCAAAATCCAGTTTAATTCTGAATGATGCAAACAATAGGCCAAGTATTATACACTTTGCAAAAAATAATATTTCTTAAAATTTATTAACAATGCTAATAACAATTTTTATATACATATCTTTAAATACATATTTTAAATATTAAGATTAATGTACCTTCTTGATATTTAATTTATTTCCCATGGCTCGGAAAATTTATAATTTTTTTGAATTTACTGCATCCTATATATGGCCTGAGAGAGCAAATTAAATAACTTTATATGCTTATTTTGATTCTCTACATTCTTAATTTATTTGAATTTCTAAAAAATATTTTTATAAGGCTAAGATTTACTTTTTACTTTATTTATGTCCCAATTAAATGCTTACTCTTAAAATATAAATAATTATTATTCTTATTATTATATACATATTATATATATATATATATATATAATATGTATATAA
>BMAW01036728.1:205400-285264 GCA_019974015.1 Nephila pilipes
ATAGGGCGGCACATGTTGCTATGAATTATCTTACAGCTTGTATAACTTTTCCTTGACCAGCCAGATCTCTCTCCAGTCGAGCACGTCTTGGATAGGATGGGAAGACGACTGCATCTACCAGAGAATATTGATGACCTAGCCAAACATTTGGAGAAGATTTGGCAAGAAATACCGCAGGAGGCCATCAGGGAGCTTTATCAATCTATGCCTCGTCGTTTGGCAGCTTGCATCCAGGCTAAATGAGGTTTAACACTTTATTGAGTTCGCCATTTTGTAACTATGTAACTCGGAAATAAATTAATCATTTCTAATGGAATTTTAATCATTTTCTATTTTGAGCATAATTTTCCCATCCGTTAATTTTTGTCTCCATTGGACAACTCCTTCTTAGTGCGTAGTCGTTTTCTTTGTTATAGAGTATTTATAAATATATACACTGCTGGCTACACAAAATGCAACACCCTGAAGGGTGCATGCAAACCATGTGAAATTTACATCATGCATTTGCGACGATGAGCTATGCAAATCATTATCTTAGCTGCGCAGAAGCACATCACGGGCGACAGTAGCTCCACTTGCAAGCGCAATATAAGGGGAGAACAGATTGGCGATTTGATGAACTGCAATTGTTTTTCTGCGCGTTTTTTTTTTTTTTTTATCTTTTTTGCGTTAGTTGTTTACCTATGCCTCGTGAAAGACATCAAGCGTCTTTTGACCAAGTTTCTGAATTCGACTGGGGAAGAATAGTAGCTTATAGGGATTGCTGATTATCCATTAGAGAAGAAATCGGTCATCATGTTGGACGAAACCAAGCAACTGTTATGCGAATCAGTGATCGCTGGATGCAGGAGGGACCGACGGGGCCGATCGTACCCACCTCGTTGCACCACTGCCCGTGTTGACAGGTAGATTGTGCGCATGGCAGTGATGGATCGCGCAGCCACATCACGAACCATAGCACAACAGATTCAGTCTGCTACACATCATTCGGTGTCCGCTCGTACCATTCGACGCCGTTTGCAGCAGAGTGGAATATCCTCAAAGCGTCCATTGCTTCGTATACCCTTGACTCGAATCCATAGGAGTTTGCGCCGCCAATGGGGCGATGAACGGCGGACATGGACAACGGAATGGATCGACATTATGTTTACTGACGAATCCCGTTTCTGCCTGCAACATCACAATGGTCGGATTCGAGTTTGGAGACACCTTGGTGAGAGGCTGCTGAATTGTTACGTTATGCAGCGCCATACTGGTCCTATACCCGGTATCATGGTTTGGGGTGGTATTGGATTTCACTCCCACACCCCTCTAGTACGCATTACCGGTACACTGAACAGCCAGGGCTACATCTCTGACTTGTTGAAGCCTCCTTCAACACGTCAGAGTGGTCCTCCCATACCTTCAGCGCTTGCCATCAGGCATATTCCAACAGAATAATGCGCGACCACACGTGGTACGCAGTGTTCAAGAGTTCTTTACCCATCAGATTGAAATGCTTCCTTGTATTCGTTTATAATTTGACATTTTTTCGATCAAATGAACAGCAAATTATTGATGAAATTTAATGTAAAATTAAAACAAAGGAGATACGTAGAATTTTGCTTTAGTCTATAATTTGTACTTTGAAATTGTCAATTTTTAATAAGAAATACTCAAAACTTATGCCTCAGATGTGATTTAATTCGAAGGAACGGAAATAAACGAAGAATAATATAGGAAGAATGTTAAATTTTATATCTTTAGACATAGCTGATTGTAAGCTATAAAATTTAATACGGTAGAATAAAAGTTTTACATGAATAACTTTGTGTTTCTTATGAAGGTATCTAATAATACGACTCACATAATGCGCTCTCATTTAATGTTCTGAATAATTTAACAGCAATTTCTACGTATTATCCATATGTTATGTCTAGCCAAAAATATGAAAGATAATTTTTTTTAAAAAAATGCTACTCTGCAGACTATCTAATTGTATTTAAAAAAAAAGATATAAATTATGTATTTGCGTTGTTTCTTTTCCCTTCTGTCTCTAGAAACTTCCAGAATTTGAATTATACTATGCAAGAAAGTAGAAATACTGAGAAGAAAACTACAATTCATCTCATAAACAAACAGATAAGTAAAGTAAACCACTTAAGATTTATTCAATCTGAACTCATGCTAATTGTATTACCGATACACAAAAATTTGTAATCACAAAAATTAAATATTTACTTTCGAAAGAAGAGTTTTTAGTCACGAAATACGAGACAGAAAAGAACAATAATTCTAAGTTTTTATCTGTATGAATAGAAAATGGTAAGTATGATTAGACTATTATTTGGTTCCCCTGTGACTGCAAGTCTGATGATCTTTATTACAGTGTTAAATTTACTCTGATATAAAGAAATTCAAACGTAAAAAAAAAAAAACATATATGAGACAATAATAAAACCTTTTGGTAAACTATATTGGTTAACTTTCAAATGTAAAGTTTGGAATATTTTACCTAAATGGAAAGTCTGTACCAATTTATCTAGACCTTTCTAAGGGAAGACTGTGAGTGTATAAATGTTAGTAACTTTAGAAAACATCATTTCCAAGGTTTATTTAATTATTTTTTACAATTGGTGCTTAGCCTCTTGCACGAAGGGGCATCGTAAAAAATTATTTATTACTAAGAAATAATATATATATATATATATATATATATATAACTGGATAAAATTGATTCTTCGTATTAATTACTTCTAATTCAGATAAAATGTTGATTTGTTTGGATTTCTGAAGCCGTAGATTAAAGCAACCTGAGTATCGCAAATTTATAATTATTATCTTGGTGTATCGTAAATCTTCATTGTTACCAAAAATAATTGAGGTAAAAGCATTTTTTAGTTATTATTCTTAAGAATTCCATACATAGCCACCATCCAAAGTTAGTTATATATTTCTTCCAGAGTTTCTTGACTTTTCGAAGGCGATCATAGTAGAAATCAGCAAATTGAACAATATCTTGCATCAATCTACAGCTCTCTGAAACCAAACAAATGAAAATCTATAATATACAACATTATGTATTTATGGATCAATCAATAAGCAGAATAATATTTAACCATATATCTCTATTATTTCTTAATAATAATTAAATTTTTGCAATACTCCCTCCTTTATACGTATTGTGCATTAAAATAAATTTTATTCCTTCTCGACTACTCTCAAGTTTTAAGCCGGTGAAACCAAGCATCCAAAACTGTGCCACTATCATTTAAAGTTTAATGGGATTCCAGAATGTTGAAAGAGACATCTATCAACAGGAATTTATATATATCTTATGGCCTTTCTTTAAATTATTGGAAATTAAGAGTCACTTCAGGAAGAGAAGATTCCTTAAAATAGTTCTTACAAGTTAATCTAAACGTGGCTAACTCTCAAAACACATTTTCTAAAGACCTGTAGATACGTTTAATTAAACGAATTGAAAAGTAACGTCTGCGGTGGTTAGATTACCATTCAATTTGTGCATTGATGTCGAAAAAGGAGACACATTATCGAAAAGTGACTGAAATGCTCAAAGAATCAAGATTTCAGACGGCATTAATTATACGAATTCTTCTGAAAAGTACGTTTTATTTGTTCTCTCTGTAGTTTTGATAAGTTTACATCCAAGCAGCTTTTGTAACTGCGAAAACTAGTTAAAAGATTCCTTTGATTTCCTCAACAGATAAAAGAATATAAGATAAGTAATTTTTGTGTTCATTAAAGAGAAATTCATAGAAATTTGAAGCAATAATATAAAAATAGTATATGTTATCAAAATGTTGTTCTACGCTTAAAAGGCAACAGGAAAATTTACGTTAATCTTACTCACTAATAATAAATTTAATGAAATAAAATAAATATAATCATTTAAATTTATTCATCCCAGAAATTTTATTAGAAAAAAGTTAGCCACATTCATGCTTAAAATAAATGATGTTACAAAAATTCTTTATAAAAAGCATCTAGAGAAATATTTTATTAGCAGATTTATTTTTTTGAAATTAAATATTGAAATGATATCTCAGAATATAAATATATCTTCTTCGATCCATAAAAAGTATTTATTATTTCAGGATCCTCAATCGTTATATAATAAATAAGGCATTCCAACCGTAAATATAAATAAAAGGAAGACGTATAAACATTATGATAGTATAGTTATGTAATGCAAGCATGACAAATTAATGTATCCAATTTTCAAATTTTTTGACGAATATATCTTATAATCAGCTCTCATAATTATAAATTTCTTACTTGTTTCAAGATTACTCGAAAAAAGTTTTGGCAGTTCTGATGAAAACTTCTGTAATACATCATTTTTGTTTACATTCTTCAGTAAGATGTTTACATTCTTCAGGAGATGTAAAGGAAGAATCCTCGTTTCTTACATTTGAGAGGGTGTTCATACAATAATAACAGCTGTTGCTATCAATTATTTATTATTTATTTTCATTTACAAGAAGTGTTAAGATAATAACTTGATATCTGATAGTGCACTAAAAGAAAAAAAAAACCGTCACATAGAGGGCTTTAGATCTTTTCTTCTCGGTGACTGACACAATAGTATAATTTAATGGTTAGCTCAGTCGCCCGTCTGAAATCCAAGAAGATTCTACTAAAGATAAAAACAAGAAGAAAATCTGTCTGACTAACTTTAAGGATTTGTGTATACTGAGATATACTTTAAGGATTTGTGTATACTGAGATATATATAATATAACTTAACCTAAATTCTACTTACCACTTAATTTTTTTTTGCCTTACATATTGGCTTATGATGTTCAACAGTTAACCTATTCTCAGCAAACATCACACAACATTAAAATCTATTTCGTGAAATTTTTCGACTTACATTATTTCATTTAACTGATAATAATTTCCATTTTTTACAGCAAATAAATCACTAATACACATATACGCTAGTAATGGTACAAATCTAATATTATGAAGTACTAGAGAAAACATGTAGCCCCTGTCCTGGCTGGAAGTCAGATTAGTGTACATTGTCTCACTAATATCTATTAATATTTTAGAAACATTATCATTTTTTTTGTTATTATTGCTGGTTAGTGAATCTTGTATACCAGGTTAAGATGTGATTTTATAGGATGGTATATGCTGATTTTATAGGATGGTATATGCTGATTTTATACACTATGGAAATTATTTGCAGTATATTTTTGTAAAAGTACAAACCCTCACCAATGACTCCCTTTTAATATTAGATGGGGAGGCAAATGTAAAGATAATTAAATTATTGCTTGACCGAAATTATAGTTCCAACTTAACCTTTGTTTTCCTGTCTTACATATTCAATTATGACGTTTAACAGTTAATATTTTCTCAACAAAGGTCATCCAATCAAATAATTACAATCCTACTTTATTTCCTCGAACTATTTCACGCTTTACCCTCAATCTAAAACTTGAAGTAAAATATTCTGAGTTAGCAAGAATTGAAATAACTACGCAACTCAATCCTAAATCAAGTTAATCTGGAGTTGGTTTGCACAGCTGAAAGGACCCATATTGTAGTCAACCTGATCGAATCATGAATGAATAAAATAATTTAGTGGCTGAAAAATCTACAAGCTTCTTACTAAACGTTTTTATATATATATATATATATATATATATATATATATATATATATATATTGTTTACAAATTTTTTTTCAGGTCTAAATTTGTTTTGTACTTTTGCATATTTTGTTGTTCATCCTTTTCATTTTTTCCTTTTGTTTTCATTCAATTAGATTATCTTTCTTATTAGCTTGGTAATATAACTTTAAGTTCTTCTATTCTATGCTTTTTTAAAAAAATGTATATTAAGGTTTCTTTTATTACCTAAAAATTCTATATGTAGGTAATCTTGTGATTTAAATGAATTTTATTTTTTTTTAACTTTGTTAATAATTTTCAAACATTTTGAACTATCTTAATATTTTAATGAAATTTTATTCTAATTATATATTTATTCTATTCAGCCTTAACACTTTTAGGAACATAACTTTTAATCATATTTTACGTAATATTAGACTTGTGACTAAAATACAGGATATTTATGGTAACTTTGGAATGTTTAAGTGTCTGTAAAAAGCACTGCTCTGCGTTTTATTAAAAATTGTTTAAAACTTAATACTTATAAATTTTAGTTTTCTTTTTTCTGCTTCTTAAATTATTTATTTATTGTTATCATTTTTTTTTCTTTTTACAGTCTTTACAATTTTTCTTGCAATAGTACACTTTTTTCTTGATAGAGTGTATCCAGTTTTAGATTAGTTTCCTTTAAACGGGAGAAATATTTGTGAAAGGTGTTGCGGTGTTTGGTGTGTCACGAAACATTTTGTAATTAATTTAAATATGGTTAACTGATTGATTAGATTGTTCTTTTTCTATTTTAATTAAGTACAAACTAAGTATATCTCTTTGCCTACATTTTTATTTTTAATTTACATTTTCGGTTTTAACATCTTTTTTTTGTTGGATTGATTGGCACTCAAATTTAATTATCCTAACAAATAATTACATGCAGATTGATGTATTTATTTTGTCTTATTGTACTGATTTTTCCTGATTTCTAATATATAACAGCTATAAATTTACTTATTAATTTCGCAATAATAGAATTAAACGCTAGTTTCAATTTTGTATTTTAAATTTGGTTAATTTGTTTTTGCTCAAGTATCGCAATTTATTGCTAGTATACATACATGTTTATAACGTATTACTATAGAACTTAATAACAAAATAAACATTTGTTAGAGCTTTCAATCATTTGCATATTCGCAAATGTGAATATCTCGAAACATTTTATTGAGAGTCTATAAAAAATTGTAATTTAAAAGACATAAGTTATACGAAATTGTAAATTAAAAGATTAAGTGCACTTGTAATATAGAAATTATTTAAATTATCTTGAAAATGTCAAGACATTAACTAATTTGATATTTTGAAGTAAGAAATTATATAATAGATTTCTCTCTCTCTATCTCTCTCTCTCTCTTTATATATATATATTTAAACTTAAATTGCTATTAATGAAAGAAAATTTTTTGATAAGGTAAAGTTAATTATGTCTCATCAAATTTATTAATAATATTATTATCATCAATTTTTAAGTTAATATCTAAGAAATATATCTCATAAGATTTGATATTAGTTTTAATCAGATTTAAATAAGAAGAATAAAATGAGATAAATCGGGTCCAAATTCTGAGTTGAAGTTATTTTGAGAAAGTTATAAAGTCATCTATATATTTAAACAAAGTGAATTTATTATTGTCTATAACATTTTGCTTATAAAAATGTAAATAAATATTAGCAAGACTAATACTAACTGGTTCACCCTATGTTATACCGTTAATTTGTTTACATTTTTAATCCTGTTAAATATATAATTTTTTAAAACAAGATCAATAAGGAATTTAAATTTAACATAAGATATCTAGCAATTAATTTTTAATTAACATTCTATATTTTATGATATTAATTAATTAATATGTAACTTTGTAATTTTATAATATCTTTTTATGCACATTTCTCAAACTGAAATATTCGGAACTCGCATAAAATGTTTAATATAATTACATTATCCCTATTTTGTTTCAAGCGAATAAATATTTCCTTTAAACGTCTTTACCTCACCCTTATTTTGGCTTTCAAAAGCTCACTTTGTGCATTTATACATGAATGAAAGGTCACAGAATTAATCGTCAGACTATAATAGGAGAACTCAATACTCTAAGCTCACAAAATGAAACAAAATAACAAAATAAATATTAAATAAAAGCAAGTGATCCAATTGAGTCCCCATTGACCTTCAGACAAATTAAAATTATAATGACCGATTAAATTATCTGAATAGAAACTGCTCTATATGAGGCATATTTCTTGTAGAGATTCAATGAATGACAAACACCTTGTTGCCCAGTTCATATCCCCTGGGTAGGAAAATATAATAAGTAATGTTTAATCCGATCACACTTATCGTAGTAATCCTCTTGGGTTAATTAATCGTATTAATAATGTAAATCCCGTTTTAATTCAAAGTTATTGTATCATGTACTGTGCAAAGTTTGAGAATGAGCATTAACTCAAGTAAGAGTCTTTGTCTAGCTAGTGTTCAATGTATTGAAGAGCACCACACGAATGACTGTGGTATAAGTTTAATGTTGAGTTTTTCGAATGAATTAATGAAATAACTTAATTTCTCGATTAAATGGTACTAATTTTCTCTAAATGTAAAGATGTAAAACTAATTCTCTGTTTATTTTGGCAGATATTAGTTTTTAAGTGATAATGAGATTAAATATATTGCTTTTCATAAAAAGAGAGAAGAGAGTTATGCAAAATACACTTACAAAATTAATAATTGTGAGAAAAATACATTTTTTTTTCATTTGTAACTTCTATTCCATTTACTTTTTAAATGGTTTTAAATATTGGCAATTTCTAAATTACTTTTTTTTTCTTTATGAAATTGGGTACTTAAATGACACTTTTTATTATTTATACATAAATCGATGCTTAGCTCATTCAACAAATGCTATCTTTATAGGAAATCACATTAACTCTGACAGTATATGAAAAAATGTTACGATTCACCCTTTTTGTTTTAAAAATCGACGTTAAAATAAAAACGCAGTTGAATATTTCATCATTATTCGGCATTAGATTAATAATAATGTGTAAGATTAGAAAATTGCTTATTGTCAATGAAATAAAATAACGAGAATGCACCAGGGCTTCAATAAGCTACGAAGCGTGATTGAAATATCATGTATCCATGTTCATTACTTTTTTATTTGGCACAGGCAATTCTTACAATTCTTAATGTACTTGAAAATTATATGTATCCTATACGAGGTTATACCAATAATGTTTAATTATTACTAAGAAGAAATATCTCGATAAAATTTATTCTGCACATCAATTAATCCATATGTACATAATGTTGTAAATTACAACTATTAATATTGAATTATTTGGTTTCTGGAAGTCGTAGATTGTAGTAACCCAGTATGTAGAAAGTAGTTCAATCTGTTGCGTTCTACAGTGATGTCCTCTGAAAGGCTTAAGAAATGTAGAACTGATGTAGGAAAGTCTTAAAAACACTAAATAAAAGTTATGTTTCTATCTCGATTATTTTTAGTAACAATTATAGCTTTAACAATATCTCCGGATAATCATTAAAACTTTACGATACTGTTAATTACATCAGTCAATATTCACTTACATCTATGACTTCCTAAAACCAAACAAATCAACATTAACAGCTGTAATTTACAACATAATGTACATAAGGATCAGTTGACTTGCAGAATAAATTTTATCGAAATATCTCGGTAAATTTAGTGATAGTTAAACTTTAACTATACCCCTTCGTATGTAATGCTATATTCCTTTCCAAGTTCTTGCTCCAACGTTAATTAAACAGAGAAATCAGCCTGAGAGAAATTCCGGTATTTGTTGATAATATCATGCTTTAAAGGTAGTTATTACTTCGTCCTCAGAGTGAAAGTGATGACCCTTAAGGTGTTCTTTTATCTTTGAAAAGAGGTGAAAGTCACGAGGTCAGATACACTGACACTTCGTTTATTTTACCTCATTTCCTCATAGATCAGCATATTAAGTTTTCAGTACATCAACGACACATAGGAACAGGGAAAACAGTAGAATCATGTAAAGTCACGTGTATCTTTCAGGTATAAGAAGAATGTTGAAACTCCGGTTGCATTTAAAACATATTATGGCCAGAAATATATGAGGTACTACTTTTTAATCTAGCCTTATACTACTGGAAAGGTCTATAAGGTCTGCTGGAAAGTTCTGTCCGTTTGTGAAGTGAAAGAAAATGTTACATTTTTCATACATTTAATACGTATTGTACAATATATTTTTCTTCGTAACTTATGAACTCTTTCCAGCGTGTTGGTAATATGTAATTACCATTTTTGAAAAATGCCTTGTCTTTAGAGGCGAAGAACCCAATGAGATCTAGGCTGACGTATGGTTTAGTTTTGAATTTCTTTCCTTTCAAAAAATTTTCTAGGTAAATAAACAAGTGATAATTAGAAGGAGCTAGATCTGAGAAGTATAGTGGATGCGACAGAAACTCCATTCTAGCTCTATGAATTTTTTGACGAATAGTCAAAGCAGTATGTGTTTTGGCATAATCATGATGCAATATAATATGCACGAATTGAACATCGCCGGCCTCTTTTCTTTCAGTTTTTTGCTTAAGCCACCCATTTTCTGACAGTTTATTTCCAAATTGAGCTTTCGGTTGGGTTTCAAAAGATCGAAATGTATTGGTTCTTGGACATCCCACCATTTGCACAGCGTTCTTTCATTTAGGCTCAATCTCGATTTAGAAGTGGAGGGGACAGATAGTCCATGCCCTTTTCCTTACGATGCATTCGAACATAATCAATTTTCATCACCAGTTATCATCGGCACCCAAATGGTTTGTTTTCGTTCTGAGCAAATAGAGATGTGCATATTACGCGATTCAATCAATCAAATTTTTCTTATTTAACTCACGAGCCTCCCATTTGAAAAGTTTATAAACCAATTCTAGTAACTACGAAAATTATTTAGTACAATAAATATTATTAAATGTATGAAAGATGTATTAGTACTTTCTAGTTGCCCTAATACTTGGTCATCTAATTTGTGCTCTATTTAGTTAATAGATGTGTTGGTTGGTTTGAAAATTTCGTATCAATATATTTCAGCAATAGACTTGACAGAAGTAACATAAAGTCTGTTGGTGATGAATATCTTATCTCTGAACCACAATCAAGCGATGAAAACGAATCCAGAGTTTGTTTACCTCTTTCCATGTTCCACAAAATGCAAATGGATGAAATGGCTCATCCATTTATAGTCTCAAAGTTATGTTTAAAATTACAACTTTTCTCATCATTCTATTCGATAATCTTTGTAGTATCTGAACTCGACATTGGGGCTTGATTTAAACTGTTGATTACGACCGTGAGTAATCGGAACATATTAACCGTAAAGAAAATATATTTATTTTTTCGTTTCGTTTAATTTTTTTCCTTTCGGTTGAGTTGCAGTTAATCAAAGGATACACCTTCGAAAATATTCCTAATTAATTTTTGTGCAACGCTTCAAAAATATGTGTGCCTTAATAATTTAATCTTCATCTTACGTTATTTAATTAAAACTTGTTAAAATTTTAAAATCTTTATGAAGCATTTTGACTGATTAAACGTATTCAATTACTTAAAACCCCTTAAAAATTATGTTTCAATTTTGATATTCTATACGTTGCTTGCTACAAAACGTTTTGAAAACTCTTAAATTAGTGCCATTATTGTACTTTCTGGAAATCATCAGATGCGGCTGAAGTATTGAAGTGGTCACTTTCGTTGAGTTGAGAATACAACTAAATAATCATCGCTTAGGGAATCTATTGCAGTTATTACGAAGTCTTACTCACTTTGATATGAAGGTTGAAAATAGGAGGATTGGCAGCTAGCTCAGATGTCGCCCTCGTCACTTGATCAAAGTTCGAAATTACTAGGTCCATCATCAGTCTCATATTACATATCAATGCCCGTCAACCGACAATCAATCCAAAAAAAATACTGGAATAATTTCTTCAGTTTCTTATGTAACATTATTTCTTGAGTGTTATTTCAGTGGCCGCGTTAGCCGAGTGACCATGACCACGATCTCGCCACCGGCGTTGTTCCCACCTTGTCATGGGCTCGAATCCTGATGCTACTAAAGACACCCCATGCAGTGGGTCTGAGGCATGTTAAATCTTTTGGGGTTTGAATTCCTTCTGTTGGTGTGGTGTGGAAGTTTCGAGAAGGAGTTTCCAGCTCTGGCATCGTCCATTTCATATGATCCCAATAGCTTCGTGTTGCTTTAAAATGTGACATTAATAAACAATTTATGAATAATCAATGTATATGTTATTTCAATACACTTGTCAAATATTTTATATTAAAATAAGAAAATTATTGCATGTGTAAGTTTCATTAAGATTCCAGTGGACAGACTATACAAGGGGAATAATTATATAGGAATAATCTTGTTCGAACCTAGATATTGCAGAAAACCTTCTTAATTATATATAATTCTTAAGTCAATTTTTGTACTGGAAAATATTTTATATATCTCCTATACTTAGTTGACATTAATGGTATTATATTACATAGAGGCTTATCAGAAAATACATATATGGTGCTGAAGGATAACAGCAAAATAAGGAAGTAAACTTATCTTCAGCTTCCTGATTTAATTTTTTTTACCCGAAATACTTTTCCAAGTGAAAGAAGAAAAAAATCCTTGGTCAATGTATAGAAAAAAAACATATATACACACATATATCTATATATCTTGTTTGCGAAGACTGCGAAAAAAAACAGAAATTTTCCGGATGGTCGAACTAAGGAAACTACCCAGAAGCGTTTTTTTTTTCGATGACAAACAATCCTAGAGAAGAGGCAAAAAAAGTATGAACAAATAATACAGATGCTGGCGAAGCAATATTTCATATTTAGAAGCGAGAGTGAAAGTAATTGGTGTTACTCAAACATAGAAACAGGAAGCATGTACTGGATAAAAATAAACTGGACAAGAACATAACACAATCTATAAACGTAGGTACAGATAGTTCCACTAATCTCGAAATTAAGTGGTTCAAGAACGGATGAAGGAATGCTGAAGCTCCAGGCTGGGAAGTTGTGGAGATACAATGTAAAAAATAAATGGATTTAACAATAAGACCTTGTAGCTTTTTAATCTTAAAAATGTTTTAGATGCATTTGATAACTGTATATTAATTGTAGTTGCCATGAAATATAACGCATAAATATAAAATATAGAATTTTTTGCGAAGTATTGGTTTTTAAATTTTTTGCATTTTTAAGGATAAAACAAAAACAACATAGATTTTTGAGGATAACAACAAAATTTTGATGTTAAATTCCTTAATGTATAATGTTAACTAAATAAAATTAATATAAGGTGTTTATTCCGGAAAAAAATATGTAAAACAATTTTAAAAATAATTGTTTTATTATAGGGAAACTTATTTTGATTCTTTTTATATAGTAGTATTTACTACTTAAAAATAATGTTGTTTTGTGTATTGTTTTCTAGTAGTGGAAGCTGCCTAATAGAAAATGTACGGAATTCAAAGTATCAGTAGAATATAAAATAAACTGGATTTAATTATAAGAACAAAAAGCAATTAACGCTAAAAATGTATTTTAGTGAGTTGTGATTAATATATATAATTATAGTTACTCTAAAAGGAAAGACATAAAAGAAAATAAAATGAAGAATTCTCTAATAAAACTTTTTAAAAAAATTTCTGTATACTAAAGATAAAAAAACATTTTTGATGTAAAATCCCTTGAAGAATCTTGTTAATTAAATTTAATAAAATTAATATATGGTATTTATTCTAAAAAGATGGAAAATTACTTTCAATTTAATATAATATTATATTTAAATAATAAATGTTACATAAAAAATATGCTGAAAATAATGCAACATTATATTTTGATGAAAAATTAAATAATTATTATGAATAATTGTTCATCTTGTTATAAAGGGAATAAATTTTAAAGTTATATAGACATGGACAAAAGTATTAGGCACCTATTAAAATCCTCTCTCTATAAAACATCGTTGCTTTTTGGAAAAGATAAAAGTAATAATTTTTTTGCTTACAAAAATCAATAGTTGGTTGGGTCTCTTTTGGGATTTAACTATGCCATCACTTATTCTTGGCTTGGTACTAATTATCTTACAATATTCGTGTTTGGTTTTTTAGTTCCATTCTTGCTGTAGGATATTTTTAAATTCCTCCTCTGAAGTAATTGGATACTCCTCAACCTTGAGTTTGAACATACTCCAAAAATGTTCTAAGGGGTTGAGATCCAGAGAGTGTGGGAAGAGGAACTCTCCTGGAGATCTATGCTATTGTCTCTAAGCACCTTCATAGTTATAGCAGATGGCAGGTAGAATTGTCCTGTTGAAATTTAATCCAACCCATATTTGAGTCTGCAAACATCTGGGAAAATGATGACAGCAAGGCCATTTCGAGTTCAATTATGCACCAATTAGAGTTCATTGTTCCCACACAGAGGACAGTTAGTCCAAGCTATCAGTCGTCATGCATTCCCAGTTCATAATAATGCATTTTCTATGCTTAATAGTAGGTACTATATATTCCTGAATGTATTCTTCACCTATCCCTCTCCTCATGTATGTCACACCATGTGTGTGCTAAACATCTAAAATATTTATACAACATTAACTAATAAATTCCCTTTCGTTTTTTTTTAATACATATTGACACTTAGGTGCTATTTTCTCAATAAATATAATTTACTTAACATGTATCTGAAATTTATTATCGTCACAAAACAAAATATTAGATCGATCCTCTTCTACAAGGTATTGGTGTTTAAGAGACCATGCAAATTTCGTATATTTTTTTTTCGGAGAACTATGACTTGTTCCTGGTTTCGCAACTTATGCGTCCAGCTGAGGCAAGTCTTCCAGCGGTTCTAGGAGTGATTTGTTTTCTTGTCATCACCGATAAGCAAGCAGGAGCTGAGATTACGTTTGTTTGCGATCTCTCAAAGAAGCCCATTTCAACAATCGCTCTTCTCTTAGTGTGGTGATCTTTTTTCTATCCATTCTATTACGAATTAAATGTGAACCAGAAATTTCAAGAAGTATAATAATATATTGAACTACACATCTATATTTTAACAGCTTTTGCAACCTCAGTTTGGTTCTTGCCTTGATCGATTAAAAACTTTTTTCAAACTTTGTTCTTTATTAAGTTCACTACTTTTTAGATTTTTGAAAGTAAATTCGAATTGTTTTATGATTTTAATCAAATAAGTAGAGCTTGAATGTATATAGGAGTATTCTCACTAAAAGCAGTGAACATAGATTAATACTCAATCCAAGAAAAGGCGAATTTCTCATTCATGTCGCGATAGTGTTTTATTCGGAACTGAATTGTAATTAAGTTGGCTTATGTTGTTGTCTAAATTTGACATTAACATTTTAGTAAACTAATTAAATGATTACATAGTTAATGTAAAAAGATGAGACTACCTAATACTTTAGTCCATGGTTATAAAAATTTAATAAAAAGTATGGACAAAAAAAATAGAAGACGTGATAAAAATTTAATTACATACAAAGCATGGGCATTTGTTGAATTCGTATCTCTATAACAGTTTTAAAACCTCTTTTTTATACTTTAATTTCTCTTAAATAAGATAATGATATTAATGTCTATCCGCAACCTGAATTGGAAAATAGATATTCTGCAGAAGATTATAATCATTTTAATATATTTAATTTATTTGGTAATTAAACTTTGAAAGTATCGCACTAATCGTTTAAAAAATTGATTTAATTTGTATAAGTTGCATAATGTCGAAATTTGTATATAAGCTTCAAACTTGCTAAAGATATACTAAGAACCAAAGCAGATATTTTGTTTAAATAGATAAATTCATGTGACTCCACTTGAAGCAAATAGGATATATAAATAAACATAAAATGGTAAGATATGAAAATTATAACTACTAAATATTTCTCGCAGCAAAAGAATATTTTTTGCCTAATATATTTGCATTCAAAGTTAAATCGATTTAATTGGTGATTGACGTTATTCCTCTTCAGAAATTTGTAAAATTAAATATATCAAAATCCTTCTAGTCTTCTTCAAAGAACGCCATTATGTATTAAACTAGAGACTTAACTTCATTTAAGTTCTATTCATATTAACATCAAAAAATTCCAGAATGAAAAAAAGCTTGATTGACGAAACTGATGTAGAACAAAACAAAAAACATTCTTACAAGATAAAGTAAAAAAGTTAAGAGTAAGAAACAACATCTCAACATATTAAATAAAACTGATCTATGCAAAATTTTTCAAAAAAAAAAAAAAAAAAAAAAAAAAAAACAGATAAAGCCACCAAAGGTGATTATGTTTTTAAATAATTAATAAATTATTTAATTAAATATTAGAATTAAAGCAAATTATAAAATATTGAAGTTAACAATAATATTCTTTCAGATATTTAAATTAAAGAAGCGATAAATTATTAAAAGTTAAATGTAATTAAATTTAAAACAAATGATAATTTTCAAACATATGTGTTACTTCAATTTAATAAAAAATCTCAGAAGTAATTTATTATGATACATTTTTGAAAATTAAGTTCATTACCAGTGAAAACAGGCATCAAAGATATACGCAAACCTTTTATGGTAAAATTTTGAAAAGGGGTCAGCTGCAACATTTTATGATTGATTAAAACAATGATCCCTTTGGTTGCTGACAAAATCAAATTCCATTACGATAGTAAATATTATGAAAATGTTAATTTTTAATTAAAATTTTACTATTCATTCACAAATTTTGTATAACATGGCAATAAAATATCGTGAAAAATATGAAGCTCGTAGTATTTACAATACACCACTTGAATTCTAATGTTTACACTAAATAGCAAATGTCTTTGAGAAATATTTGGATATAAGTTCGAATAAAAGGTTGATAGCCTACAGTTGTAATGCTTTGATATTAATTTGCATATTTTTCAAAGTAGTTCTTAAGTGCGACATTTTTAATTAATGAATGTACTTTTATTACTGTTGCTTAAAAAGAATATTTAAATTTTCGAGGCACGAATGAAAGAATATATGAATAGAATTAAAATCAGAATCTTAAAGATTAAAAAATCTAGTGATCTGTAACGTATGAATATAATCTGATGAAAATAATTATCAATTCATTATCAACGTTTTTATATGATATACTTCAGCTTTCAAAAGTGACAAATTGTTCTACGTAATTCCCTTCATCAATTTCTCTTCTCATAAAATAATTAGTATTCTTAAGCAATATATCTATCCACTTTATTATTATTAACATTTTAAAATAGCTACATATTTTCATCCATTGTTCCAAATAAAAAAAATTATTTATCTTTTATTAAATGGTATAGATGAATGTCTAGTTTAATTTGAAAGAATACTTAAGACTTAAATTTGATTTATACGAATAAAATGAGTATTTCTTTAAATACCCTTAATTTAACAGAATACTAATTATTTGAAAATTGTATTACTGATTATTTTTTCTGCTTATATATAGACTTGAAAAATATTCCTTTGCTTCGTAATTAAATAGAAACAATTAGTAATATTTAAAAATAACTAGAAAATATACATTTAATAAAAAGGTGAGAAACTTTCTGCCCACGTTCGGTTCTATTTAATTAATATGAGAGAAACAGAATATAATTATTTTAAATAACGAATTTTAATGAGAGAAACTCAAAACAGTTATTTTTAAATAATAAATTATTTCTGTTACACCAACACGCTTGTACTTTGTTATATGTATAATGAAATTATGGCATATAAATTTGAGTTAAATAGATTATAATTTTAAATTTACATACTTTATCCAGTTAAATGTCTACGCAATATATACTTAAATAAACAAGAAAAGTAGAGAGAAAATGTCTCAAATCCAGTGAAAATGATCTAACTATAAGATCAATTACTTAATAATTTAGTTAAGTTTTACTAATTAATCATAGGCTTATGTTACCTTCATAAACTTATTAAACTTTATATAATATACCAAATCATATTTTTATCTCAAATATTCATATATTCTTGCAAAATATTGTTAAAATTTAACACACATCATATTAGTTATTATTAATATTAGTTTACGAGCACCTGAAAGTACGATTTTCAGTAAATATCCAGCTGAATTTTAAAAAAATATGAAGTTTAACAGAAATTATTATTACTATTATTTATTAATATTTTACAATTGAACATTTTAATTAGTTTTAACTAGTTTAAAATATTGTTACTTACAATGAATTAAAGAATTAATGAAAAAAAATCAAAATTTAAATTGAAAAAAATATTTTCTTGTGAAAACTATTTATTTAATTTAAAAGCATATTTTAGAAAGAAAAATTTAAATTCAGATAGTATAAGAGTAACATTAAATAAATAACTGAAGACCAAACTTCTTATAAAACTAAAATAAGTAAATTAAAAGCCCCAGTCGAAAAATATCTTATGAAAATATGATTAAATGACTTGTGGAAACATTTACTCTCTGGAAACAATAAGTAAGAGAAGTTTATTTCCTTTCGAAAATTAAACAATAAATCACATGTAAATGCCTATCATTTCCTTTTATCTGAAATAAGAAATGCGAAAAATAATATGTGTCGTTGTAGTTTATTATATGAATTTATGATTTAGAAGTTTTATATTGTGTTTACGAGAGAAATAAGCAACAGATGTGGTTAATGGCCAGTGAAAAATACTACTGGAAATAGCCAACAGTTGAGGATAGATTACATTCTTTCAAAAGATTCATTAATAACTTCACCTAGAAGATGTTATTACGAGCCCTGATCGGCAAACATTTGTGAATTAAATCTATATTTTATTCTAAATGACTTAAGTAACAGCTATTATTCTTCACCAATATATTGAGATATAGTTTTATATTAGTAGTTTTTTTATACTTTAATTGAAAGAAATTTTTTCAATTGTATGGAATATGATCAATACGATTTTAGATAAAATGTGGAGAATATATTAGCATATTAATAAGAATAACAGGTATGTGGATGATAGATGTTGTATAGAAATATACATATTCTATTGTAAAACGGTATTCTGCAATAAATAGAATATTGATGAAAAAGCTATAACTTTTAGTTTAGAAATAAATAAATGATCAACATAATAAATTTTGAGTCTTTAACATAAAAGTCCAAAGGTTTGTATTTCAGTTTAAAAATGTATTAGACACTACCAATTACAATATATAAAATGAAAATTTTTTTAGAATGATCATGATTAGATATTTAACTGTTTGGAAAGCTGCTTTTTTTCTGTATTGACAAATATTTCTTTATTGAAAGTTTCTGAGATGCATTTTGCTCATCATTATTTCGGATATCAAAATCTATTGCCAATAAAGTTACAGATCTCCCAAATAAATAACTGATAATTCCAAAAATAAATTACTTAGAACAGAATGTTTTTAAACAATATGTAAATGAGAAAAAATACTAGAGTTTATAAAATGATAGTAAAATATACTATTTTTTTGTGTATGTGAAGAGAAAAAGTAGATAAATAAAAATCTTCGGAAGCCAGCTTTGCTGAAAAAGGAAATACCCCTCTATATACTTTTGTTTTGTAGAACATCTTATTTATACGTTCCCAAACTTACTTTTGTTTTGAAGTACGAGGATACAAAATTAGCTTAAGCGAAAGCTTGTTCGATAGTATTCTTAAAGTTTCCTTTTATGTATTTCATTTGCTATTGCTACTCAGGCAATGCACAGGTGGTGTTTCTTGCGACTAATGCAAGAATCTAACTTTGGTTCAGTCAAAAGCAAAAGAAAAGTTATGTAGGATAAACTTCTTAATAAAAATGTTAAGTTAATTAACCTACTGCCTTATACACGCGTATAGTTACTTAAAAATACCAGATACAACTATTTTGCTCTTGTTTATGTGTAGTATATAATGTATCACGTCTGGTTTATGTATGGCATATAAAGTCATTTAAATTTGTTGAAATGCATATAATTTCAAAAGAAAGTATTTCTTCTTATGTATATCGTCTACATAATAAATGAGTTTTTTAAAATATTGATATAAGAGTACCTATAATAGGTGCATCACGCAGTCCTTTTCACTATAATATTTTACATGAGTGTTATAATCGACAACTTTCAGAAATTAGTTCTACAGTACTTTAAGTAATTATAAGAGCATTTTAATTTTGAAATTATTAAATAAATAAAGGTTTCAAATGTAATTTAAGCAAATGAAATATATCACAACACAATAAGATATATATATATATATATATAAATTGTAATTGGGTTTCAATAATTTTGAACAATGTAACAAAGGATTAAGTAAGCCAACAACATTAACACTGTTAACAAATTATAAGACCATTTGTCTTAAAACAAGAAAAAGTATGAAAATTAACATGATATTATTCCTCCATTTTTCCTAATAACCTCAAATACTCTGTTTTTCATTGAAATGACCAAGTGGTAAATTTCAAATATTGTGCCATTCTTTTATATTGGCTACTTCCAGACTGAGGAAAACTGCTTATTATTAGTTTAAAATTTTTAACATAATATACCTCCTAAAGGGTTTCCACGGGGTTCCAGTCTGGACTTCGACTTGGCAGCAGAAAACACACACACATTTTCTTTAATAAACTATTCCTGGGTGGATTTAGAAGTATGTCAAGAAGCATTGTCCAGAAAAATTATCTAGTTAGCCTACATAATAAAGGCAACAATTGTATCAGGGTACCAAATAGCATATTTTGATACTGTGCATAGTCCACTCTTCCCGAAATTTGCTGTAAATGGTATAATCCACCATGACACGAACCATTAATGATCCTTTTCACCTTTGTTGTTTGAAACATTCTTTCGGCTTTTTCCTCAAGCCATGCCTATAGTGTTTGTAGCCATTGAGATGGTCAAGGTTAAATTTCTTGTCATCAAGAAATATAATTTATTTCCACTCATTATTTCATGACACGATATTTTCAGCCCTTTTCAATCTTTTTTCTCAATGATGTTTCAATAACTTCGGTATTTTCTTCATTTTCATAAATTTTATATCAGTATTTGATTTAAGACTGTGTTTTATTCTTCCAAAATGTATTTTGGGAGTTTTTTTTTTTTTTATCACTGAAACGTTCCGGAATTTTAGGTCGAAATACCTTTTTTAGTTGATAGTCGAAAAATTTGTCGATCGTTCCAGTCTGTAAAACTCTTTTGTCAACCAAATCATTTTATTTTGTTTGAATAATATTTTCTTATAATGACATTGTGAATGGCAGTTTAATAGCGCTTCATTAACCTAGCTATTTCTCTTTCAGATTGATCAATACCCTTATAAAATAATATTTTTCTCTCTTCGGCCTCAGATAACACTTTACCCCTCGCCACTTTTAAATAAATCGCGGATAGCGCAATCAAAACCTGCATCTTTGCTTCTCAGGTTTAGAGGTCATGAAATACTGATGTGTGCTTTTTATAATGATTTTGATGTTACGTGTAATATGTTAGTATTCTCATGTGGTTATGTTATTTCTTAGCACTCACCTTATTTAATCTTTAGAAAAATGAGAAGATCTTAATAAAAATTAGATTCATTTTTAAATTTGAAAATAGTACAGAAAGGGCTCCATAATCCATTTTAAATACACACGCTTAAAATTTGTGTATTATGTCTTCATCTTCAGGAAGGCACTAATTCACTTGTGGTCCCTTCTCTATTATATAGGGTGATCAATTTAAAAGAGTACCCATTGGTTTTTCTTATTACCCTTAAATCTGACGAATGTGGTAACTATTTTAACACTGAAGTATAATTGTTTGAATCGTTTTTAAGTGTGGGAGACAATTTCAAACACTGTTGGTCTGTTACAACTTTATTTGTGAGATAAAACAGAAGAATAGAGATGCACAATGTTACTTAATGTGATAATTTTATTTTTGAAAAACATGATTTAATTCAAATTTTTACTTTGTCTTTCCTTACAGCAAATGTTGAAAATGTTCGCCTCCATTTTGAAAACAAACTTGAACACGTCGAACAAAGTTTTTTGACATACTTTACAACATTGAGGGGGTTATCGAAGAGATTTCTTCATTTATGATTTGTTTTAATTCATTGATGTATGCAGGACTTCTCTGTAAAACCCTATCTTTGAGATAACCCCCCCCCAAAACTAACAAGCTAGTGACTTTGGTGGCCAGAGGCCTAATGAAATCAACCAGGCATCAAAACATTCCTTAAGCACTTTCATGTTAGTTTTGATGTGTGTGGAGTGACTCCGTCTTGTTGAAACCAGCAGTAACTGTCCTGTATTTCAAGTGAAGCAATAAAAGTTTGAATTATGTCCAGGTACACTTCGAAATTCAAAGAAATCAAAGAATTAGTTCTTGCAGAGGAGTGGGGAGACAATGTCCAACACTGTTGGTCTATTACAACTGTATTTGTGAGGCAACACTGAAAAATGGAGATGCACAATGTTACTCAATCCTATGATAATTCTATTTTTGAAAAACATAATTTAATTCAAATTTGTTTACATTATCTTTCCTTAAAGCAAATGTTGAAAATGTTCGCCACCATTTTAAATGCAAACATGAACACGTCGCA
Source organism: Nephila pilipes (assembly GCA_019974015.1). Taxonomy (NCBI): domain Eukaryota; kingdom Metazoa; phylum Arthropoda; class Arachnida; order Araneae; family Nephilidae; genus Nephila; species Nephila pilipes. The sequence goes on from BMAW01036728.1 coordinate 227,706, forward strand.
CCAAGTTTTTTGATACACTTCGCAACGTTGTTGGTGTTATTGACGAGATTTCTTCAGTTATGATTTTTTTTTTCAATCATCGATGTTGCAGGATTTCTCTGGAAAACCCTATACTTGAGATAACCCCACAAAAAAATTAACGGGTTAAGGCTTGGTGACCAGAGAACATCGATAGGCTTATTGAAATTAAATGTTTATCAAAGAATTCCTTAAGAACTTTCATTTTTTGTTTTAGCGTGTGTGGAGTGGCTCCGTCTTGCTGAAACCAGCAGTAACTCTCCTGTATCTCAAGTGAAGCAATAAAAATTTTAATTATGTCGAAAAATTCTTTGTCTGTCTTTGATTTTAATGAATTACTTCGAAATTCATTAAAATCAAAGAATTAGTTCATGCAGACGATTTTGATTGTTAACAATCATAATCTTACAAAATGAGCTTTCAAAAATTAAAAAAAAAAAATAATTACGTTGAAAGCAGTCGACGATTTACTCAAATCATTTGCGGAGAATCGGATTAAAAATTACGAACGATGTTCACACGAATTTATGTTTAAGAAACTAACTTCCGTATGTGGAAAGTGAAAAAAAAAAAAAAAACTACACCCGCACATTAAATATAGACACATCAAATAAGAAATGATGTTGAAAATCTTGCTACATACATTATAGATGTGGATAATACAAAACTCAAATGGGTACACTTTTAAATTGACCAGCCCATGTAATTTCTAAGCGTACGGTAATATATTCTACTAGTAAAAGCAGATTCGTTATATTTCTTACCAGTAGTATATTTCACTATTATTTTATTGTTATATGATATTTCTTACCCATTCTTCTTAAGCATACTCATCTTGTAAATCGAGATAGTAAAGCATATTTTCTGCAAGTACTTTTTTTTAAATGTTGGTTTTCCAAGAAAAAATGTCTTATTAGTTAATAATTTCATATCTTAATTTATTTATTTATTTTTTTTTTTTTTTGATAAATAAAGGGGAAAATACTTTATTAGTTTTTTAATGGTAAATTAATTAAAAAGTTTGAGGAAACTAAATATGATTAAAAAATTTTCGTTTAAAATCTCCGTAAACTTATATATAAGTAAAGGAGTTCAACAGCTGTTTAAATACACTTTGAAATTTCGTTCCACTATTCAGTGTACCTGTGTATGAATCGTTTAAAATGAATATCACACTTTCAAGTAAAATTTTGCAAAAAATCTTATATACTGTTTTAAAATATGTGTTTTCAAATAAGATGCTTTGATATTACACAGCATTTAAAAAACAGTACGTGAAAAATTAAAATATTTAATTTTAAAAAGGAAGTTATCTAAAAAAACTACAAAATAAAGGTTTGAATATACCATTCATATATGTACAATAATTTATATTAAAAATTCAGTAAATGTTACGAAACGAGTATAAGAGTAAATTTGTGAATTTCTACTCGTTAGAATAAGCTTCAAGCAAGAAAGCTATAGAGGAGAATATATGCATATATTAATGAAATTTTTCTCATTAAAATAATCTTCAACCAAGGAGAATATATGCATAGATCTCAAGATATATATAAATTTTCTTAAGACATTTGAAACGTATTCGAATATCACTCAGAAAATTCAGCATTGAAAAAAAGTGTTGCACACTTTTTGTTAGCATAGAATTTCAGAAAAAGTATCAATAATATCATCCATCAACTACCATATTTTTCAAATTGACAGATATAACAATGTAAAAACTTGTTGGTGAAAAGGATTTAACTCTAAGTCTCTTGAAAATAAAAATATAATAGTTTTATACGATAATTATATATATTTCTTATTATTGCAACAATCCTATCAAATTAGCCTATTTTTGTGATAACTGATTGCTTAAAAGATATTAAATAAGCATCACGAAATAACATTGTAACCAATAATCATCCGATATCAATGGGAGATTTAGACGAGAAAAATATAATTTGACTAAAACCCACGTAGATATCTCGTTAAATTTTCCGGGAAAAAAATTGTTTTTGTATATCTGACACAAAGAGTTCAACAAGTTATGCATCGACTTAATGATAGCTTATTGATGTATATGCGGAATCCCTGTTTCCTTAATTCCGACATAATAGTCCCTTGACAGAAATGATGCATTACCGGGAATTGGCAAAACCATACATCATATTAATGAGATATGATAGCTATGTCGTGCTTCAATAACAGATCACTTCAACCACAAACTGTCTTTGTAATACACAGATTCAATAGAATAATTTTCAAATGCCATTTTCCTAGGAAATAAGTCCACTTGAAAAGATGAACTGCAACACTTAAGGTTAGGTTGAGTCTTGGTGCCCTCATGTAGATGCTGTGAAACACTCTTACAGTATACTTAAATGATTTAGGGGTATCGGGACCTTTAAATTTTTCAATATTTTTGATAAAAAAAAATACTTTTTAAAACTCCCTATTTTCTGATAATTTTGGTGCTAAATTTTTAACGATACTACTGAATTTCCAAAGTTATAGAGAAAAACTGAACACTATTTAACAGTTATTTTTTGTTACTTTTCAACTTCATTTTTCTTAAAACAATAAACTTTGACATGCATGCAGGATTTCTCAGAAACTATGGATCATATCAGTTTCAAATGTTAAAAAGATGCTTAAGATAAGTTTCTTAATGACTTATTCATCAATTTTGAGACAAATTATAAATAGAAAAAAACTTATATAAATTTTAGTTGGATTTTTTCCGAAAAACTTCATAATTTTCTAAATACTTTTATTAAATGTATTTGTTTTACTTAATTTCTTAAAAAAGTATGTATACATTCCGAGATGAATATTTTTCTCTACCAAACAATATTACTTTTTTAAACTTTTATTAATGTTGCACTTCAGAATTCTGCGCGCAATAAAATATCGATTTTCATTATAATGAAAAAGTGTCCAATTTATAAATTTTATAACTTCTTGAGATTTCTTTAAAATCACATGATAATATGAAAACGAATGTAAATATATATGGGATTAATATGCACCAAGTTTCTGCTTTGTCTTATTGATAAGATATATCGGTTTAAAAATGGAATTTTTAGCATGCTCGGATAAGTGTTAAAAGTCCCTTTAAAAATAAATACCTAGTTTAATGATCAATAATCAATTTTTTAATAGACTTTGCTAGAAGTAATGCTGTGGTAAATATTTAACAAAAGGCTATTGCTTTTAATCTTTTGTTACACTTGAAAGGCTTTAAAGAGGATTTTAAAACTTATAATCTTTCAAAAGTCATAAAACTTATCCGAAAACCTACGTGTTTTCTTGATTTATGTTTCTATACACTCTTATGAAAATAATTACTTTGAAATTCTTTGTGATTTATGGTGGCATTAAATTTAAAATATTACCAAGAGTTACAACACGATTATTAATCTTCAGTCTTAGGAGGATACTGATAAATTATCGTTCGTTTTTCTGAAGAATGGAAATGGCTTACTTTTTTAAATAATTACAAAAAAAATTATTATAATCTCAGAAAATTCAAATGGACTTTCAAAAATTGCTTATTTTCTAAACCTGATTCGAAATTACTTATTTTCTAAAATCCAACTTTTAAATTGTTATTTATTTTTTTCTGGCGTTCATGTTTTTATTCATGCTTAATATCTTTCGTAAAAGTCTAGTGGTTTGCTTTACGAGAGTGGTTTTAAAATTACCCCTTAAATTATATATATTTTTAGAATTGATTGAAAATACTTCCTTTTCACTAAAAATTGTATTAGAAATTATTATAATTTTCAATTTTAAAATTACATTATTTATATAAAAGATAAGAAAAAATTACTTATTTCTGAAAATCATTTAAATTATTTATTTTTTCAACAAAAACTGTGTCTATTAACTTTATGCAATTATCCATTCATGAAAAGATGAAAAGATGGTTTGAATAAGTCTTGATTCAAGAGAGTGGTGCAAAAAGAACTCGTGTTAGGAATAGGAAATAGGGTTACGCACTATAGTATTGTCCATTGAACGTTTTTACTTCTAAGAAGTCCATATGTATGATGCTCTTCTTATCCAAATCATTCATCGCCATGAATTTTCCAATCGATGGGACTATAATCGCCTTCGTTGGACCAGATTCACCGGAAACATCCCGTTGTTTTCATTATTACTTGCTTTCAGAGGCATAGAGGTAATCCAATTCTCATAAATGGTAACGTGCCAGGAGTCAAATTTTAATTTGGCAGCAGAAGGCAGTCAACTAAACTATGTGTTATGTGTAACAAATGGCAGAATACATTAGTAAGGGCAACTTGCCTTATCAATGCCATCTATAATCAAAAACAAGTACCTTTAAACCACTCTTTTTTATAGCTACACGAAGGTTATTATCAATGTATTTGCTTAAGATATTCTGCATATCATTATCTTTGAATTCATTATCGCATAATGAACTATAATGGAACTTATGATGAAGTGAATGACTACTCCAACCAACATAGAAAATGCAACACCATGAAAGATTAGGTTGAACATGATGAAAATAAATATGCAGGCAGAAAATGTTTTTTTTTAATAAATGGTTTTATTTACAATATAGTTTTTATACAGAGATAAAAAATATAAAGGGATCAGTTGGAAGTAGGACCACCTCTCGCTGTGATGCAAGCAGCAGCTTAACTAGATATATATTCAATTAGCGTGCGGATAATGTCCAGAGTGATAGAAGCTCATATGCTCTCCCCCATCCTGGACAATTCCTATTCTGGTTGGGGCAGATCGAGCATTTCTAGAATGACCATTCACGACCCAGGTATCTCTATAGAGGAGAGATCAGAAGATATTGCAGGTCAAGGAAGCAACCTGTCATGCTATTCAGTTTGTCTGTTAGTGAATGGCGTGTGTGGTAGCGAGTTATCTCATTAGAAAATACTATTTTGCAACCGAACCAAACAATTATATCATACTGATGAGCTGTATAGAGTTTAATAATAGCCTTCATACTGCTCTATTATCCCGATGTCCCCAGACTGTCACCCAAAGGCTATCATCATAAGAGCAGTAATTCTTTCATCCCATTGGTTGGATCCCAACACCATCGCAGTTTTCCCTTTCGTGGGTTAGTGTGAATGACAGTCTTTGTAAAGGACAGCTTGTGTACAGTCTGATTTCAATCAACGTCATGATTTCAGGTTTGGAGCATGTTAAGCTCTCTGCACATTCCGCAGAATATTGAGAGTAGTCGATTGTGAGTCTGCCATCACATCCTTTCGGATATGCCGATCTATACATTCTGTTGTACGTCTTAGTATAAATCTAGTCTTTCAAGTTTTGCTTACAATCCTTATTTCATTCCTCAATCCTTTTTGTCCAAAATTCAATGCATAATGGACGTATCTACGTGCATTTCAGCAGTGGTATTACTATAAGACCAGCCAACTTTATGTAAACTTACAATTCGACCCCTCGTAGGATCATCTGATTACCAAAACTACCTTCTGTGTCACCATCCAGACATCTCTTACTCCACACGAGTCTTGTGGAACGTAAAACTTCTGGAATCCTTGGTACATGGAGTAGCAATTGTTGGTTCATTCACCATTTCCATTCCTTTTCCCCTGCGTTATAACCACTTGACCAACTAGCATTTCAAATTATCTGCAGAACTTTTTTAGTTACATATTCCCAGAAATTTTCAAATATTTAAGTCTAAATCTTCAACGCGTTTCCTTTTTATGCCGAGTAGTATATATATATTTATAAGTTGACAGTAATTACTAATAATTTTACAAGTTCTAAAGATTTATTGCTCAAATTGAAGCAATGTGTTACCAAATTTTCTATAGCTGAAAAGTTGTAAACAGTAGCTTGAAGTCATTTTCTGTGACTAAAAAGTTATATTTCTAATTGTGTTCCCATTTGAAACGTTCATAAATTATTTTAATAAATGAGTCATAAATAAAGTTTAGCACCAGTCTTATAAAATTTCCGCAGACTATATGAAACATAGAGGTTAAATCTTACAAATAAATAACAGAAATCAATTTTTTGGTTAGGATTTGGAAAAACAATAATCCTTGCTATAACACAATTTTTCCGGAGGGCTATACAATATTATTCTGAGAACTATTCGAAACAATGTCTAAGATTGAGTGAAAAGAAATAAAGGTTTTCATGACCCGGAAGCAGAATTCCTTTAGTATTGATATGACATTTACCAAAAAAGTATTTCAGTTTTATTTTATTTTAATATTTAATTTAAGTGTTTTTAAGAAAAAAATTTCGTACTTAAAAACTTGTTGATCGACTCATTAAAAAGGTTTTCTTTTTGAAAATATAAATATTGCATCCTAAATAAAAAATATTTTACATTAATTTTCATCTAAATTATTTTTATTAATATATATATATATATATATATATATATGAGTGTGTGTATACTCTTATATATTATATATATGTATGTATAAGATAAAACAATCAAGAAAATTATTAAAAATCAAGGGAAGAAAAAATATTTATACAAAAAGGAATAAATAATTGAATAAAAATTGAATACCCAACCTCCCACACAAAACAAAACAAAAAATTTTCATAGTGGGGACTGAATTGTGGGGTTAAACATGTTCTATAGTACCGACCCTCCCACAGTGCATCTTGATGGGCAAAAATTGTATCACTCTAAAATGTGAATTACAATTGATTATGCAAAGGAAACAAGAAAATAAGAGACAAGATACCCACATATCAAAAATGCATCTAATACTATCAATATGCGTGTTAATCAACATAGACACGATACAAATAATTTTAATGATATTGTTTAGTAGATGATGGAGTAGGTTGAATTAAAGATGCAATGGATATCCGAATAAAGTAGTTTAATTAACAAACTGAGAGAGAGAGAGCAGCTACACTTGGCTGAAAACTCCCTCTGACTGAGAATACACGTCTTCATATATCCCAGTGGAATATATCATAACACTGCTCTGGAAACGTAAAGAATATTCTGGAAGGTTTTAGAAATTATGACGAAAAATAAAGAACAATTAACAAATTTTTTACTTGAACTTTCAATATGGCCGGCACTAGGCTTTGAAGAGGGGAACTCTTTACGTGTAGACGAGCGTTAAACCTCGCCGCCATCGATGCATGCTAGCTTCGTGGCAATATCAAAAGCTGAAATAAAATTGAAATTTTATGTTTTAATTTTCATAATTTTGAAAATGTTGAATAAGCTTTTACTAAGATTGCGCTATGCACTAAAAAGAGGTTATGGTATGAAAACTATTTTATTCGATCATACAATATGATATATCCTTGCGGATTTAATATTCTGCATTTTATTAAAAATATACTTCAAATATTAAAAGAGACTATGAAGTATATTTTTAGGATGAGTAGGATATATATGTTCAATGGTTCTTGTAATATTATTAATGAAAGAAATACCAGAGGAGGAAATAGTAGTAGAGAAACTGTATGAACAGAGATGATATCAAAGAAAAAAAAATGCTTTAAATGATAAATTCAAAAAAAAAAAAAAAAAAAAAAAATTTCTATATTAAAAGTATTAAATTTCTTATATTTGGATTGAAGAAAAGAAAAGATGTAATTTTAAAGGAATTTATTAATAATGAAAATAATTTCGAAAGTACTTGCTTACATATTATTCAACATATCACAAAAAATTTTTGTATATATGTTAAATATAATATAAAAGAAAAAAATACTGTGAAATGAAAAAATGAATACCCTGTAGTATTAAATATATGAATAAATATTTTGATAAAATAAATATTAATATACTTAATAAATATGGAAAATTAAATCATGTTTATTATATTAATATTAAAATGATTTTAATTTATTTTTAAATAAAAATACGTGACATATGATTTTTAATTATAATAACAATAAAGATTTGTGGATCTATGAAAATCACAAATGTAAAAATTATATTAAATTTATGAATGATCAATACCGGTAAGTGATTACTGGTAATTTATATATTATGAAAGAAAAAAAAATAACGGTATTATGCGCAATTACAAATAATTATGTACAAAGGTATTAGGTATAATTGTTAGACCTATTATATAAAAAACAATAATATTTATATTAAGGAAAATATTAATAAATTCTTAATTGATTTGGTTATTAAACATAATTTACCTATTGAAGTCTTAAGCTATTATAAATACTGTCTAAATAAAGAGATTAAACATATAAATATTAAAATTAAAGAGAGCCCTGACATTAAAGATCTAAAAAAGTAAAAAAAAAAGTCCTCTGAGATAATTTTATTATTTGTTATGTTAATACATGGTAAAGTTTTCCGGGAAATTATACTATTATCAACAAAAATACTATATACTATTTTGACGAATAAAAATCTTTTTAATAATTATTATTTTGTTAAGATTACAAATAGTTATATAGAAATTTCTAATAGGATTAAAGTTTTGTATAAGAAAATAGGTTATAATATTAATAACATAAAATTTTCTCATATTTTTAACTTCTAAATTTCATAAAGTACTTATTAAATTTATAACTGTTACTAATGGTTTGAATACTTACATTACAAAAACAGGTAACATTTTTCAAATTATTTCACAAAGTAACTATTAAGGGTTTTGATAATATTGTTATCATATAAAACAGTTATTAAATCTTTAAATATATTTATAATAAAGAGATTTTCTCAATGTATATTTTTGATTTTTAAGAATTTGTAATTAAATAGACATTTTAGATTTAATTAAATTTTTTGTTAACTTTAAAACGTTCTATTTATTATTAGTTCCATTTATTATGAAGAATTTAAATTTCTAAATAATTTAATTTTAAAAGAGAATTATATTATTTTCAATGATGAAAAATGTACAAAATTTACGGATTAATAAAAAAGTGGTTCTACTAATAATAATCTTTCCGACATATATTTACACTTTTATGAACAAAGTGTTATTATTACTAATTATAATTAATTGTTTAGATAAATTTATGAGCTTGTAATTTTTAAAAATAAATTATCCCAGAATTTAAACCTGATATATATTTTTATCCTCCTTATTTAAAATTAATAATATTCCTGAAACTGAAAATTTAAATATTAACTTAAAAATTGAGGAACAAAGGATATGTAGTAACATTTATGATAAAATGAACAGTCTTAATATTTGTGTGAATAAAGTACTTTTCGTTGAGTGTTATTTAAGTGTACCAATTTTCAGAAATGTTTCATATAATTATATCCTACGTAGTATTAAACAAATTAATATAAATCTTTAGATATTCAAAGTCATTCAAATAAACTCTGTAATATATGCATTCAATCTGATTATTCAACCAAACTTGTAAAAACTAATTTAAAATATAAAAATTCTAAAAATTCATAATGTTCCTTTTCAGTATTCTTTTCTGATTCTTAAAGAATTAGATTTTCTCCCGTTTTTAATAATTTTTTACACTAAATTTTTGTTGCCTTATCATTGAGGCAAAAAATATTCATTATGAGGATTTCTGATAGAATGGTGACTTCCCGTTTCCTAGCTATAAAATGATATATTGCTGAAGGATCCACTATTTTTTCCAAATTCATGGAAATCTTATAAAACTTAAGAATTTCAGAACATTCAATCATTCCAAAGTTAATCATTTTTAACGCTTCATTGATCCGAATATTAATGTGCATACACAAAAAGTTGAAAGATTGCGGAGATCACTTAAATGACGTATAAAATATATTGGCAATCAATGCATCATCACTTAGATTCATGTATTTATATGGTGTAGGATTCGCTATTTTGATTGATTGAGTGAGTGAGTGTACATTAACGTTGCAGAAACAACACTAGAGCTATTGGAGACGGGTCTTGTACTTTTGAATCTCGGTCAAGTGATGAGGATGACATCTGAGGTGACAACTCTCGAAACTTCCACCCTCGCCTACGGAAGGGCTTAGGGTTTCTACATATTTAACGTGCAATAGCTCCGCTACACGGTGGAACTTTAGTGATATGAGGTTCGAGCCCACGACTCAACAGAAACAACATCGGCCGCGAATTCGCAACTATTTCCACTAGGCTACAACGGCCCCTATTCCCATTTTAAACGGAATTAGAGATTTTTTTGGCCATAGAAATGATTGATGTGAGTTCAGTAGTATTTGCACTATCTTTCATTAGTGAATAGAAATAGCTCCATATTACTTATGTCCGGAAAATTATGCCAATTTTCATGGTCGATGTGACTTTACACAAGTACTAAATATAATATGGTCTTTTATTAAGTAATAATCAGTATATTCTCTGGTAAACATTGTAGAATAACTCATTCTTCCTGCATCATGCATATTACTCCGTCACTGTTAAAGATTAAAGATTGTTCGATATTAAATTACCATAGTGTGTTTGTCAAACATGTCCAACTGGGATTCCAATTAGTTTGATCGTGTCTCAGAGGCGAAAGCGAGAAAAGTGATTACGAACAGAATGTTCTCTTTGCATGAATGCTCTTTGAAAGACAGTTTAGGTAGACAAATGTTCTCAGGGGAAATCGAAATGATATTAATCGAAAGATTTCCAATGTTATAACAAGTTCTGGATTTCCAGTATGATTTTGTCAATAAGCTCTTCAAGAAACATAGGTGGATAGGTAACTAAAAGACACTGTTTTTGTTAAGTATTTAAAGTCTATGAGATATTCAAAACTTAATAATTTATTTGCAAAAAAATATACAATATGTTTTAAATATTTAGTTGGTTATTCTATCTATTTCTTGCAATAGCTATATTATCATAATCTGCTACCGAACATTTGAAAAAAATAAAAATTTGCTTCGCTTAAAATCTACCTATTAATTAATAAGTATATATTTTTCAGAGCACATAAACTTTCTAGTACAATTTATATATCTTTCACAGACGTATAGTACTGAAACTATGGAATGATTAATTAATATTCTGCGCTGTATATATTGAATGAAGTTTACACGAGTTTCATACTTATGTTCAAAATACGATCGAGAAAAACATAAATCTAAGTTAAAATATTCAGATATAAATCTTTAAAAGATAGACTATTTCTTAAAAAGAAGGGTTTGTTTTGTCTTAATTTATCATTTTTATTGATTCATTGCTTATCACTCTAAGAAGCAACACGAGTGCTGTTGGCGACTCATCTCGTTATTTTGAGTCTAAGTTAAATGACGAGGTTAATACCTGAGCTGATGCCCCACTCTTCAAATTTCATTCACTCAAACATGAGGCAGACTCGGCAGATTTTTAATTGCCCTGTTACAAGTCGGGTTTTTAGAAGCATCAGGACTCCAGCATTACTCAATCAGCCGCAAGTTCGTGACCTAGACCCATGGGTAACCTCCATGACGGATGTCAGAATGAGCAAATACTATGAATTGTTGATGACGATCCTCTTTGTTTGCATCAAATTCAAATGACGAGAGTATATATATATATATATATATATATATATATATATATATATATATATGTGCGCGTGTGTGTACGAAAGCACATTAATCTTCTATAAAATGTAAGGTCTGTAATATTCAAGTTAACTTCCCGTGTAATAGCCCCCCTCCCCCCCCAAAAAAAAAAATGTTAAGCGTGAAGATTGTAGCTTGTATATAGTCTTGAACATGTAATTGTATCCTTGAAAACCTATAATTTCTTACAAAGAATTCTGCTTACAAAGCAACGACAAGATTATTGCAGTCATTAAGATAAATAGTGAAATCATGAATGAAATTAAATAATCTTCACATTTGCTAGCATTTGGGTTTGTTACGGATTACTCTCATTCCATCGTTAATAAAGAGATAGATTTGTGCCTTGCTTGATAAAATTCAACAAGTTTAATTCAAAATTATTACCTTATCGATTAACAAAGAACGATCTAAGAACAAAGAACTATGCAAAATGTCTCGAAATAAAATTTTTGAAATTCTTGACTGCTGTTATGCAAATTGCTAAACTTTTACCTTCTCTTTTAATAATTCAATACCAAGACCATGGTAACCTTTTGGTCATGGTCGCGAGCTCACGGCAGGCGTTGTTTCCGTCTAGTCGTGGGTTAGAGCATCGATACCAATAAAGACCCGCCGTGTAGCAGGCCTGATGCGCACAAAATATGCCGAGGTCCTAAGTTCTCTCACGAATGTGGAGTGAAGTTTTGGACCGGGAATTGCAAACACAGGCGTCATCCTCGTCACCAAAGTGAGATTCAAAATTACGTGTCAGTCGCGAGTAGCTTTTTTGTTGTTTCTATTCTCGTGTTCTTTCATTTATGTTTAAATATTAATAAAAAGTTATGAAAACATTATTGTGAAATTTGATTCGTAAGGGACTTGAAAATGTATTAGAAATGAAGACACATATCAAAAATCATTATATATATTATATACACATATTAAAATCATTATATACTCATATTAAAAAATACACATATTAAAAATCATTATATACTCATATTAAAAAACACACATATTAAAAATCATTCCTACATGATTAAAATCATTCTTACTAATAATCTAATAAGAAATTAAAGATTTTAGCATTTTAAGTAATCCAAAATGTCACAAGAGGGAGAGACGCAGATGTAAAGGAAAGATGCACAAGCTTAGATACCACCCTAATCTTAATGACTGTGGGTAACCAAATGTTGATGGTCCCAAGCTCATGGCTGAATGTGGTTCCGACGAATCGTGAGATCTCGCGATCTCTTGTACCACTAAAAAGATTTGCGTTGTAACGGAATTGATACACGTTAAATCTAAAGACTAACGTGTATCAATTCCTAAAGACTAAAAGACTAAAAGTCTTCACGTTAGAATGATGTGGAAGTTATCAGAGTGAGTGCCAGCTCAGATGTCGTCTTCGTCACTTGACAGTTCAAATTTACGGGTTCCTTAGCCAAAAGCCCTCCCGTAGCTTTTACTTGCAACGATAATAAAAAAAAAATCAATTAATCGGTGCGTGACTAAGTAAAATAAAGTAAACTTCTAATTTGTTACTTTCTTAAGATGTAATCCGAAGAAAAATATATCTCGACAAATAAATCGTAAACAAGATTCGCTTTATCATAAATATATATATTTAATGCTTTTACACTGAAATGGCAAAATTTTGAGTTTTAAAAATTATTTTGAGTTAACTTCGGAAGAAGGATGGAAAAATATGATATTTTAAGCGATAAGATTCAATACTGCTCGAGAATATGAGCATTCAGACGTAAGGATCCTTACAATAGATTTGCGATTGTTAAATTTCACGTGAGAACTTCGCTTTAATTGTTGGTAGTCATGATAAATGCGAAGGATTATACTTGTATCTAGTTTCACTAAGATAGCTACATTTTCGTTCTGTTGGATGCCTTAATCCTCTGAACCATGGTCCAGGTAGTTGAAGACTTAGAGAAAGAGGTTCATCCTTGATGGCCTACAAATAGTGTAGTTTAAAACAGTAGAGTGACAAAATTTCTCATATTGCCTCACCGTGATATAGGTAATGGACTATTTCTCTCTGAATACTCTTTCTGGGAAAATGTTTTCCCCCTGTCGTCTTGTGATCTTTCTTTCTGAATTAATCAAATTGAACATCGTTTTTTGAAAGAATTATTTGATGAAATATAATATTGGATTTCCATATTTTAAATAGTGGAATCAGCTAAAATGGGGTCCTCATCACTTACTGAAGTTAAATTTACTAGATCCATCACAAATAACCTCGAGTAGCTTCTAAGTGCGACGTAAAAGATTAATCAATTGATTATTTTAAAGTCTGTTGGCAGTTATTTCCTGTGTAGGTTTGATGAATTGAAACAAACAAAAAGTCCACTTTTACTAACTGTTCCCTACTACAAGTTATTATCCCATACTGCGATTTAAAGGAAATGAAATTACCAAATTAAATATTAAGAAAATTTTAAATTCATTTTCAATTTAATTTTTAGAATTTATACCATATAATAATATCATTATTCAATTGTTTCAAAGTGTTCTTAGTGTTACAATACAAATATTTTTCGAATAAATGGATTTACACTAAACTCCTAACACTTCGGTTCAGTTAAATAGTCCATTAAAAGAGAACTTAAGTGTCAGAAGCTTCAGTTGACTTTTGTTCTTCTCCGACTTTTAAGTCCTTTTCTTTGTTTGCACTGAGCTTGATTCTCTGAGTAACAGTTCGGTGAACAGGAGGAAGTTTACTTCACTTTTATGTGCTTGGATAGCGACTGCTGCTTCTATTTTGTAAGTAGGGAGCTTACTTTTATTTGCAGAGATCGTTTGAAGTGTTTTTTACTATACATTTTTATAAAGAAAAAAATAATTCGTGTTCTTTAACCAAAAAAAATTAAAGTTCTCTTGTTCAAAAATTTGAAAGGAAGTTTATTTTTTAGAAAAAATTCTTTTGAAAACTGTTATTTCAAGTGTTATTCTAAAAATTATAGTATCAAATCATCTATGCTGTAAGGAGCTGTGTAAAGAAAAGTAACGCAGATTAGTATTTTTCGTGTTGAAAACAGAATTTCTTTTTAAGTACGGTATGTAAAAATTTTTTATTGATGGTAGGAGCGAATAAATGAATAGCGTGTAACATTACAAAGTAATTTTAAATTTTGATACATTTTTTTCCTATACTATAGACAGATTCGTATTTGTATTAAGCGTTAAAAGCCTTTCACCTGTTGTATACACTTTGCTAGAATTTTGTGGCGTGTTTCGTAGGTATTTATTATTAATAAAACTAATGGTCTTGCCTTTTTTCCTTATGATTTTTGTTCTCTTTGTATGCATAAACTTTACTTGAAAACCCATTGTTTAAAAACAAAGATTGTAATGTGTTCTTACGCTCATTTCCCTTCACCTAACCTCACTCACTTTTTCACTACGATGCTTGTTATGAAAACCTCACCTTGTGAAAAACTCAAGACGTTTGTAAATGTTATAACCTTACTTAATCATGTTCTGAGAAGTGTAATAAATGAGATAGCGATATTGGTGGAAATAGAGAAATTAGAGATGGGTGAAGGTTAGAGGAAGGGAGGAATTAGCGAGAATTGTCGTATCCGTGTACTGGATGAAGCAAATGTGAAGCGATTTATTCTGAGCGAAGGCTCGGATCCCTTCGCAAGAAGTCATCTAGAGTTGTATCTAATAGATTGAAACCTACTTTTTGGAGTTATTGAGATAATTCGAATTCTCCACTGTAATATATGGTTAAGATCGCAATTAATTAAATGCTACATATAACCAAATATTGTGGAACTTAATCTAAATCTGAATAAACCAGTTCAAGATATTTGGCTGATATTTATTCTTATGTCTAATACACTTAACGAAGCCATTCGGTTACAAGATATATTTTTAGTAGTTTACAAATCTACATCTGAAAACCCTCTATTCTAGAACGAGATGTAAATTTTCTAAATAAAGTGTAATATTTCAGAAAAAAATATTTTTATTAAAAGACATTTGTTTTTTTTTCTTTCTGAAACATAAATAGAAATGCGTTACAGCGATAATCAATATCAATCAGACTTGAATGATTTTCAAGCAGTTATGTTGATTATATCGTCTACTAAATTTTCTTTAATCGGTCCACACGAGTTGCATTACAAACTGATGTAATTTATCAGCTCCCGGGAAGGTTTCAAGGAACTCGTTTGATTTATCAGATAAATTACTTGTTTTCTGTTAGTTTCGCAATCGCTGAGCAGGACTGCTGGCGATGAGCTTTGAGTCTCGAATCAAAGTCAGACAATGGATATTACTTCCGAGAATCTATTTCACTCGTAAACTTCAACTTTATGTCATGTGATCATTTGAAGACTTAATTTTATTTAACATGCAACAACACTGAGTTCATTAGTCACATTGGAAATGTGGCACAATCTTCTCTGGCTTCAAACGCTCGTGGTTTCAACATCAAACTACTGAGACTCCACTTTAAAGTTGCCATATTAAATGTTAGACAAAAACTTATGTTAGAAAACCCAACTGTAATGAAATATTTCGGTTACAGTTTTGAAAATGCATTTAAAAATATTATAGTATTAACGCTTATGTAATATGAGAAAAACGCGAACATATAAAATCCTCGTTACTGTGAAATTATTATTAAAGTATACAGATATTTACTGTTTGTATTTTTAGTAATGATTAAATAACACCAAAATATTGTAAAATGTTTCAAATGTATCATGTAAACAATAGAATATGAAACTAACTACGCGTCCTATAACTATTCATCTATATCCTAGTCATATTTCGAGAGAAATGCATATATTAAGCATTTATTCATTCTTTTATTTATTTCTTGCAGTAAATTAAAATGATCATTTCTTTAAGAGGTTCAATTTACTAATGTTATTAAATATAAATATGTCTCTTGATAACAGAACTAGCTTCAAAATGAAATAAGATTATAAATAATGAACTTCCATATTATAATTAAAAACGTTGTGAATAATAAGCGGTAGGATAAATAATAATTTGTTTTCTTCAAATATAATGTATAAAATTATGTATTTTCTTATGTATTTTATTAATCATCATAAAACCTCAAACTGGGATAGTACTTAAAACATCATTAAGAAGAATTAAGAAAATAATCCCTGCGTGAATTTAATACTTATAAAATTCAGCTGTTAAGCTGCAAGATTCTTCGATTCAAAGTTTTTTTCTCGTAAACATTGTATAAATTAATTTAATTTTTTGATGTTCTCCAATATTGATGTGAGTATTGTTTATAAAGTGATTTCAAAAAACGAAAATGATCCAGTCACATTTTCATGTAATGATAATGATTTTTAAACAACCAACATTTTACAAGCTAATTTATTATTCTAAAGATAAAAATTTAATGATTTCTGCTCACTTTAAACTAATATTCGCTTAATGCTTTCGCATCACCGGTAATACGGAAATGCATTGATGGCATCGCTAAAAGCACACGTCTCTTTACAAGGGAATGGATTAACGGAATTTGCAGAAAGGGGGCCTGGACAAAGAAAAATCCAATTAATGTTGGAATACGCTAAAAGAAGTCAACGTAGTAGTCAAACAGCGAATCCCAGAGAGGAAAAATAAAAACTGTTTCTTCACCTTCTTTCTATTTCTCTTTGCGTCTAGCCTCTCTTTCAGCGTTTATTCTTGAACTACGGAGCAAACGAACAATGGACTCCTTTTCATATAATAATTAAAAGGAAACAATTGGAGCGAATATGAAGCCTATAAAATCCTTCTCAAATTTTTCTTTTTGAATATAATTTTGAAATCACTTTTCCTGGAGTCTTTATTTGGGCTCTGATAAGATCAGGAATAAATTTTCGTCGAAATAAATTTGTTACTAAGCATTATATAGAATATTTCATTGTATTTGATACCAGACATTTTCAGAAGTATATTCATATGTAAGATTTTATCCTTATACTGTACAAAATTATAAAATCCCTAAAGTTAAGCTGACTAATGAGGGAAAAGGCTTATTGAGCAAAAAATATTAATTGTATGTAAAAATTTCATGTAAAGAGCGTTCTTGAAAAAAGAACTGATTAATATAATTATTACATTAATGTTCAAATTAGTGGAAATATTTTAGAAAAATCGAATTTTTACTGACAGATGTACAATTTCTTGATATAATACTTTAAAATTTTACATTGATGTAATGATAATTTTATAAAGGATGTAATGCAGTGAAAAAAGTTCAAATATCTATACTTTATTCAAAGTTTTAGACAAATAACTGGAAGATGGATATACATCTCACTTAGGTAGAAATGAAGAAGAGTTCTTCATTTGAATGTACTCAATATGTATGAGAGTTTTAAAAGTCAGAAAGGGCTCTTCTTGTTTTTTCAATGAGCCGCTTACAGTACAAAATTCAGCTATTTATATTAAATGCACTGAAGTGCCAAAAGTAATGGGACAGCTTATAATATCATGTAGGATCTCTTTTTGTCCGGAGAAGTGCAGCAACTCGACATAGCATTGACTCAATAAGTCATTGGAAATTCTCTGAAGAACTATTTAGGCAAGCTGCCTCTTACAATCCTCGATAAGTTCGAAAGTGTTCCTAATGCAGAATTTTGCACTCAAACTGACCTTTTGATCTTGTTCCATATATGTTTGATAAG
This sequence comes from Nephila pilipes, assembly GCA_019974015.1. Classification (NCBI taxonomy): domain Eukaryota; kingdom Metazoa; phylum Arthropoda; class Arachnida; order Araneae; family Nephilidae; genus Nephila; species Nephila pilipes. The sequence continues at coordinate 245,862 of BMAW01036728.1, forward strand.
ATTTATGTCTATCGATCTAGGTCAATTTTTTTTTTTTTTGGTTTTCTGGAAATACCCAGAATGTTTTTGAAGCCAATCGCAAATGATCTGAATCCATTGACATGATGCATTGTTCTCTTGAAAAATTCCATCATTATTTGGGCACATGAAGTCTATGAATGACTGTACATGGCCTTCAAGTAACTGAATATAAACATTTCAGTCAATGATAGGTTCAAAATGACTAGAGCAACAATTCTATGCCTTATAAAAACTACCCACAACATTATTCAGCCATCTCAGCTTACACAGTACCTTGTTAACAACTCGGGTCCATTACATGTGGTCGGGTCTCTACCACAATTGAACCCTACCATCAGCTCTTACGAACTAGAATCATAACTCATCTGATTAAATTTTTTTTTCTGTCATCTGGGGTCTAACCGATATATTTCCAAGTTCAGTAGTGGCGTTGTAGACGATAGGCGTGTTGTAACTCGAATCTGTCTTCTTCTGACGTATCCCATCCACTCCAAATTTCGTTGCTGTATCCACACACACATATCCGTCGCAAGTCCCGTATTGTTTGCTGTTATTTGAAGGGCTTAGCGTTGTTCTTTTTTTTTTCTCTGGTTACAGTGATTACTGTATACAGGCATAAATGATCTAGGCAATTAAGCAGATGTGGTCATCCACTGCGTTTTCCATTGTGGGAGGTGATGCTTGAAATTATATATTATCGATACGCTCTTGATACTATGGATAGATGAATGTTAAATTGCACTACATTTTCCAAAAGGGAATACGTCTAGTTTGAATTAGCGTTTCGTGTTCAGAGTCTATGTATTCTCATCATATGTCCATAATTAAGTCAGAAAACATTTCACATGAATCCCTTTAACACAAATAAAACCCTGATTTTGTACAATTCATATATAAGATTCTTACGTAATCCAACTATCTAGATATTTGCATATTGCTATCTCATGACTTTTGACACTTCAGTGTATGGGATTTGATTTCAAAAGTCATTCATCAATATATTATTGAATTGTTTTTTTTTTGTTTGATTTCTTTGATTTTTGAAATTTGTACAACATGATAATATTTTAAAATGTCGCAGTTTTTGATTTGTTACCCAAAAAATAATATAGAATTGTACCCTTAAATATACATTACGCAGCCCAAAGTCGTCTCGTAAAATAAATATGCAAATACATAATAGACCCTGATTGACCCAACAGCACAGTGATTTACATGTTACCGCAGCTAATTTATCTTTTAAACAATGCAGAAGCACTATGCAAATGATCATTTCTGTAACAAGTATTTGTGAAGTTGTTTCACACGGTTGCAGAACAGTTTACGTTTCAAAAGGATCAACTTCTTGGTCTGTATTAATCTACGAAAACGACTAAAGAGATCGATGAACTTATTGTAATAGGCTTGAGAATTATTCAGTGCATTATTAAGACTTGCACGGATAGTGGTGAATATTCAACATCCTGAAATCAATGTGGCCAAAAAAACTCTTACATTCTCAGTTCCAAAAATATCTTAAGCGGCTGTTGAAGAAAAATCGCAGAAATTAGCTGTTATACTCACAGCAACGCTTAATAATGTATATGGTGCATTTCATTACTCACTATGCGAGGAGAACTTAAAAAAATGGAACTTAACAGTTGTAGAGCCACAAGAAAATCACTTGTCTCAGCGATCAAAATAGCTCCAGTTTACTAAAGAGTATAAATATGTAACTGTTGAGCAGTATAGAAATGTTATGTGGTCTGATCAGTCAAGATTCAGTCAATTCCAAAACTTTGGGCTCATCAGGGTAAGAAAGGAAATTTAGGAAGCGATGGACCATTCATGCATAATGTAATGGAGGTAGTATTATGATCTGGGATTGCTTCAACTGGTCTGGTAGGGGATCACCAACATGATGCGTCAATAAAATGGAGTCCCTGGCTTATTTAAACATGCTTAATGACCAGTCATCCCATCAATAGATTTTTTCATCTTCTATGGAACTGGCACATTCCAAGAAGACAGTTCCAAATCTCACCTAGCACAAATTATTCAGAACTGTTTCAGGAAACATAAGGATTTATTTTTGGAAAGAATTGGCATCCATAAATTCTGGATCTTAACCGAATCCAAACTTTTTGGGATGTACCAAACAGTGGTTTCGGGGTGGTTCATCTCTTCCATCGTCATTACAGTGTCGTGCGGAAAAATTGTTGAAATTCCTCACGGTAATAAGGATTAAGATCATATAGGATCTTACTGAAATAACACCTTGTCGAATGCGAGCTGTAATTCGAGCCAACAAAATATTAAGGTAAGCAGCAACTCTCTTTTGACCACACTGTGTACAAGGGATATATATATATATATATATGTGTGTGTGTGTGTGTGTATAAATGTATATATATATATATGTGTGTGTGTATGTGTATAAATGTATATATATATGTGTGTGTGTATGTGTGTATAAATGTGTATATATATATGTGTGTGTATAAATATATATATATATATATATATATATTAAATTAGAAGGGAAGATGATGAAGAAACTATACAAAAGAATGGAACTTCTAAATTTTTCCAGAGGTATATGGATTTAGTCACTGCAAAATATAACTAATAATGGTAGGAAAAGGTGTAAAAGTAATAATGTTAGAACTCGATTACTATACAGGAATATTAGTTGAAATCATCTCTGTATATTCAATCTGAAATGGCACAATTCAATATAAAGTTGAATATTCAGCGCAAATTGCAGGAATCCAAGGGAAAAGCTAATTTAATCTCTCCAACAGGAGAATTGTAATTTAATTAAGCCTAAGAACCCTGTTTACTTGAAATTGGAAGATTTATATCCTGAAGGCATTACATCTACTGTGAAATATATAATTTATTTTTATGAATTCAAAATCATGGATAGTACTTACTTTATCAATGGGAATATAAATAGCTAAAAATGCTGAATTTAAATGATTGGACCAAAGTTTAAGCATTTCATAAACTATATTTTTCAAAAAAGAGAAAAGGGAATTTTTAATATTTCAAAAGGTTTTAGATCTCAGTTATATTTCTGCTGTATGAAAAAAAAAAAGGGTTTCAACACATCACTGTTGAAATGAACTGGAAACTGCCCAAAACATCTTCTGATATATAAAAAAAAATTACGAATTTAATTAAGAAAACTCTTATCAGAGTCAGAAGCAAATCAACAATGAAAATGTATTAAATTAAGCAATAATTCAGTCTCAGACTTTATTATGTTAGCAGCAAAAGTAAAAGGCTTCTTTTCTCCAATGGAAAAGTATTGTAAGGATGCAGCTAACGTTAGATCTTAGCCCAACTAAAATTATTTGTCAAGTTGTGAGATATCTCATAATTAATGTTTTTCTTTACATTTCACATTTATTCTGTGCAATTTATGTTCTAATAAAAATTATTTCAAAAATATCATTGAATTACATGATTTATTCAAGTATATTTCTCTTTATGTAACATTTTATGTTATTATTCCAAACAATGGACATTCTCAAACCTCAGAAAGGCATTTTCAATTATTGAATCAATTAATTTGGCTTAATGTAAATAACTTTAGATTATATCAGAGATTGTTGGATCTTAAGTGGTACAACAGCTGACTATAGAATATTGAGGCTTAATTTTAGTATGTGAGTTCGAAATTATGATTTATAGAGTTATAGGGCAATTCCATGTTAAATACTTCCTCAAAGGCTTACCTTCTTCAGGTAAGTTTGGGAATCACTCATCCAAAACATCCTAGTGATTCTTTCCTTTTTCCATGGGTTTTCCTGTCTTTGGTGAACACTGGTGATGCTCCCACGTGACACCATAGACATCATTTTCTATTTTCCACCCTCCTTCTCGTCAATCACTTAAATTTTTTCCCATTTTTTGAAAGGTCTAGGTCAGAATTGTACCTTATTTGGCGCAGCCTAGCCAAATCGGGCTCTTGCGTCATTAAACTTCACCATTATTCACTCACTCCGTGTTAAATACTAATTAGTTTCAATGTCCTCATGCGATGTGTTCTGGAATTTTGGAATGTAAGGCACCAGCTCAAGTGTCATCACTTTTATTTGATCGTGGCTCACTCCTATTAGTCATGTTATGAAAGGTTTGATGCTTAGCTGTAGTTTGATGTTAATCGAAGAATGTGGAACTTCAATTAGTGCCGTTACTTAAGTTGAACTTCGAAAATTTATATATATTTTAAGCGCTTATATAATAAAATTATTATTAAAGTAAATGTTTATAGTACTGAAATGCGTAAGGTACTACATAAATTAGTCCTTTTTAAGCAAAGTAATGACGTTTTGTTAGCAAATTGATCGCATAGAAATTTGTCGATAAAAGTTAAATATAGAATTTTCTTAATCAAATGAATTGAAAAAACTTGAAATATAATTACGCTTAATCAACTATTCTTCATTTCAAGACAATATGATAATTTGCAATTTTGAATATCAGAAAAATTACTGATAATTATGTTTAATAAAAATGAATTTACAATAGTTAGTCATATTTTATTGATGTTACAATGCATCTTAAGATGTTAAAAGACAAATATTCTATGATTTCTAAGGTCATTTATAAGCGTTCTCTCTTAAAAATATTTACAATATGAAAAATGATTCTTTCCTATATTCTGAAGAATTTTTTGAAGTCTTATAAATATAACATTTGATTGATGAGATATTTCAATAATTTCTTCATCATCTTTACTTCTGTAAGCTTACGTTGCATATCATTTATATTTTTATAATTGGTTACTAATGATATCCAGCGCTCACAAAAATAGAAATTAAATTTTAATTATAAGCAACAAATAGTACACAGTTCTTTATCTCTGTATGTATCATCCCTCTATTATTATTTGATTCGATTTCCATTATTTATCTTAATTAAAACAGTCAATGACTATTGTCCAATGAATGAAATGAAATAAATGAGCAAAATAAATTTATTTTAATCAATTTCACAAACAAATGATCCAAATGAATTTATTTTTATTCAAGTTATAAATATTTAAATTCTGAGGGCTATCTACTCTCTCTAAAGCTACTTAGCTTAAACGCGTCCCAATTAACATTTTTGTAACAGTAAATTAGTTTATACCTTACAACTTCACTAGGGTTCAAGAGATGAGAATAACTGGATTTGAGGGATCGATTTTTGAACCATTTTCTTATCTCTTCTAAAATCCCCCTGATCTCTTCTAAGATCTCCAATGAAATAACCAAAGACTAGTTCGGATGTTTCACTTCGAGATAACTTCAAATTCCAATGTTATATATTTCGCAGCTCATATATGCATCTGATGAAATCTATTCATTACACTTCATAATTTCAATCATATCTACTTGAATCACGTTTCATTTTATTGAGCAAAATTTCACTTTAAACAATTCAAATAGAAAAGTCCAAAGGTTAATTGAAAGGAAAATCTCGATGTAGTTCAATGATACTCGTATAACAAGAGTTTCTCAAGATAATGAGATTAAATTGTAAACGGATGTTCAAGTTTAAAGTAACAGTACACCTACGTAGAAATTTATTGAAATAACCAAAATTTTGTCTACAAATGCATATTTTAGAACCTTATTTTGTTTCAAAATTAGTAAAATACCCAAGAAAAGTTTTGTTAGTGTATAATTTTACGATCAAGATTATTTTATACAAATATAAGCAAAAAAATAAGACTTTTCCCAAAATAGTAACTCAAAAGAAATTAAATATATTGACATTTTGTTAACTGAATAATACAGAATATAACGTTATTTAAGGAATAGACTATTATTTTCGTAATTTAGATCTTACGTAGAAAAAAATGGCACTTCGAGTTCGGAACACTGAAATTTTCTGTTAGACGTTATAGCAATTTTCACTTGAATACAACATAAAAAAAATCTTATACTCAATATAAAATCTCAAGAAAAGTCTATTCTAGGTATAAATACTTGAAAAAAGTGTGTATAAAATTTCTGGTTCATTGATGAATATCATTTTGAGATATTGTGTTTTGTAGTTATGAAAATTATAAAAAACTTGTTTGTAGATTCTTTCCGGTCAGAGGAATTCATAATCAAGCAATATCAAAACAGTTATAAAATTCAGTACTTAAGTGAGTTAAAACCAAATTCAAACAAATTTTCAAAGATAAAATATTGAATTTTAATATGAGCCAAAAATAAAAAATGGATATTTATACCAAAAATTGTGTTTTGAAGGTTCACTGTCGACGTAATTTTGTTTTATTAAAATAAAATTTAAAAACATCTGTCATTTGGGGACTATTTGAAACAAAACATGGCTTATGTTCTTTAGGAAGCTACTAATATGAAAATTCAATTTGTAAGACAATTTTTGTCCGTGTCATTTGATCATTTCAGTTATTAAACTTGTCTTTCTTTACGACACATCAAACTACAATTTAGCATCTTCTTCTGGAAACAAAAATAAATTGCAAGCATAAAAGCAATAGCCAATCGAATGTATTTTACAATAAAACTTTCATTTTATGAGTCTCATCACTTTATTTTATTATTTAATCGATAGATCTTCATATCCATGAATGATTGTGGAACATCAAACATAAAGTAGGGAATGTTTTTGAATAAAACACTTAAAGAGACGATCTTCTCCAGGGTTTTTAGGATTAAAATATATGCTCTTTCGAATGCAAACAAAAAAAAGGGAGATAGAAATCGAAAACGTATCGTGAAATAAAAGAGTCTTATACTGTTTGTATCGTAAGACTAACTTGTCATCGTCTAACATACTTTAGCATTATTGCATTTCAAATGGGATACTTACATCGAATGGCGCCATTTAAAAGGAAGTCATGTTACCCTTGAAATCAATAGAAACCTTTTATTTCGTATTCTTCAATTTAAAAAAAAATCCGTCAAAATCGAAGTTAAAAGGTAAGTTTATTGTTTTTGCTGAATGGCTTAAAATCTGGATCTGATAAAACTCTTCTTATACTTGCTTCAAAAAGGAAACAAATGTTTTTTATTAATCTTGAGGCTTATGCTTGGTAAAATTGATGAAACATTTTGAATTAGATGACATAAAAGCGTACAAGAATTATTTGAAATGTCTTTAGAACGCTTATAAATTATTTCAAATTTATGTGAATAAATTCCAGTCAGAAATGTTTTAATGCCGATACTTAACGAAATTTAAGCCGGAGAACTGTACAATATTCAATACACAAATTATTCTATTTGCATTCCCATATATACATATATATATTGTAATATATATATATATATATATATGTGTGTGTGTGTGTGTGTGTGTGTGTGTGTGTGTGTGTGTGTGTGTGTGTGTGTGTGTGTGTGTGAAGTATTAAAATGTAAATAAACATCAAAACATGAGTGCATTAAAATTATGAACAAGTTAAGAAATAATCTAAAGAATTAAAAATAATACAGTATGGGAGAACGAAATGACTTCTGTACTATTAAGAAAAAAAAACATGTCCGTAAAACAAATAAATATATGAAAAAATTATTACAATAAAAATGAATAAAGATAAATATGCAAATTTAACTATAAAAACGTTATATACTATAAAAATTTCTAAAAGAAATTAAATTAAATGACAACAATCAAAATTATCAAAAAAAGAAAAAGAAAAATATATTGAAAAGCTGGAAAAGAACCTACTGAAGAAAAGCAAAATAATGGAATACATTACAATTATTGTTGTAACAAGCTACAAAATTTTAGGATGGGTTATTGCATAATTTATAAAAAAAAAAAACTATCCCCAATAAACGAATTATATTATATTAATAATGGTTATAAAACCAAATATGCAATTGAATAGAGATCAACAACAAACAAACTCATTATACAATCATTTAAGAAGAAAACAGTCAAACATTCCCAAAGAGAGACGCAAACATATCTAAAACATAAGACAAATAAAGTGCCAAAATATTATACAATAAAACAAAATGGATCACAATTTTAAAAAGTTACAAGGCTATCGCAAAACGAAAGCACATTGATCCAACGTGGCAGACAAATTACTCTCTCTGAAAACGAAACGATTAGGCAAGATACAGCAACACCTTCTACCAAATAGTGTTAAAATTAAATGGAAACCTGAATATAATCACAAATATTGTAAAAAATAAAATCTTTAAGAAACAAATGAAGTAATTAAGGAAAAAAATCAAAGCCTTTAAAAATGAATTATAAATAATAATGATACTTAAATGTTTTTTAATTAAAAGAATCTAAAACTTTTTAGCTAAATCAATATCAAAAAATCAATTTATTATATAATTTTCATATTTTAAATTTATTTTTTTTAATTAATGGGTAATTAGCACTTGCACCTGTTATATAGAAATTATTTAAATTATTTTGAAAATTTAAAGGCATATTGACTTACTTAATACTGCTAAGTAAACAGTTCTACAACATATTTCTATAAGTATCTAAATTTTATTTGTTATTCAAAAAAAGTAACTTTATTAATTGGGAGAAAAAAATTATCTTTCTAATGAAATCTATTACAAATGGTCTTATTAGAAAAAAAAATTAAGTTAATATTTAAAAAAAAAAATTCACAAGAATTTATATTAATCTTAATCAAATTTAAATTAGAAAGAGCTGATTTAAATTCCAGTTAAAATTATTATCGTCCCACTTAAAGGCAACACGATGGGTATCGGTGACGGACGTAATTTTGAACCTTGATCAAATTACGAAGATGAACTTTGTGCCGGTACCTCACTCTCCAAACTCCCACATCACGACACGGGAAGACTGGGAACCGTAAGAGATTTAACGTGCATCAGCCCCTCTACTTGATGGGTCTTCAGTGGCAAAAGACTCAAAACTGCAATTCGACCAAAACAACATAGGCTGTGAGTTCACAATCCATGGCTACTTAATTTTCATTAAAATGCATCTTTTGAAGTAATATAAATTTTCTCTCTGATATTTTTAATGAAATTATTTTTCAACTCTTTCAATTATTAAACGAATAATTATTTACGAGGCATCCATCTACATATATTTGCATACTCTTTTCAGGGAAAACAAATTCTTAAAAATAAATTTAGGGGGAAAATCCCCTTTGTTTACTCAACTCTTTCAAAAATAAAAAGAATCCTCATTTGTGTGACTTCAGATGCGTACCAAAAATGTTTAAAATAATTATTTAGTCTTTCATCTAAACTTCGCAATAAGAACCACGGTTTTCTCATTGCAATGGTTATGAATTCGTGAAAGAATACACTAGGGATTTACATATTCCTCGAAGCGAGTTTCACTGAAAACGATGAAAAATGCCTATAACAGCACAAAACATCAATTTAAATTTTCATTTAATAAATTATTCTTTTTTTCTTTTTATACAAGGTATTAGTGGCCAACACAATAATTCTGATGGGGATATATCCCAAAAAATTTATTGGTTAGATTCCTAACACTAATGTATTTTCGGAACTGAAAATTCCTTTCAAAGAAATGATTGAATACCTGGAAAATAAGCTGCTTATTAACACAATAACATCCTTATTTCTAGAAACGCTTTAAGGATTAAATTGTTATTCAAAACATTCAACGCACCAGGGTTTTCCTTATTTTTTTTTTTTATCAGAAAGCAATGTATTAGTGTTGAAACGAATATCCTCTTTTTTGCTTTTCAAGTACTTTGTCCCTGAAATATTGTAGAATTTAAATTAAATATTTTTAAGAAAACGACATAAATAGTTGAACAATCTTTATAGTTTTGTGATAATTTACTAAACATACATACATAATACATATAACTCAGTTCAGAAATCACCCCTGGTTTATGTAATGCCTTACACAGACATACTGCAGTCCCATTTGTAATAATCATTGAGATCAAATATAAGGATAAAAAATATCACAGAACAAAAATAAGCTTTAAAATAAAATAATGTAATTTATTACGGGTTCCCGAGCGTATTTCCCTCAACTTATATGTTATCCTTTCATAAGATTTTAAATGATTTTAGATTTTCTTTTTGGAAATGAAATCTGGCTAATTTGAATTTAAAAGAACTACCAAAGTGGAGTAAATAGGATTGATGAGATAGCATTTATAAAAATGTGGAGAATTTAAAAGTAAGTGTTAATGGTAGAGAGAGAGGGAGAGGTGATCATGGACGCGGACTTGAGCCCGGCGTTTCGTCGTGTCTTGGGTTCGAGCTCTGATTACCCTAAAGACCCGTTGTGTAATGGTGTTGATCACGCTAAAACTGTGTAAATCCCAAGTGCTGCCGTGGGCGTGGTGCGCAAGTTTGGAGAGTGAGATGCCAGTTCAGGTATAGTCCTCATCACTTGACCGAGGCTCAAAATTACAAGGCCCGTCTCCAATAGCACACGTGTTGCTTCTCAGTGCGACATAAATAAACAATCACAGAGCGAAATAGTGAGAATTTTAGAACAAAGCAGGTAGAACTATACATAAGCTTTAATACCTTATATATATAATTCTAACTGATATATATATATATATATATATATATCCTGTGCATCCTGTATCTTTTTATTTTTATTAAGTAAAGATATATAGGATCTAAAGATAGTGAAAAGTAAGGATCTGAAGAAGGTTAATAAATCGGAAAAATGAAACAGCAAAAACAATAAAGATTAAGTAATTTAATTAGTGCTTCTGTATTAGAACACAAATCCGTAGTTACCCTAGCTTTAAGGATACAACTTTCAAACTGAGCAAATTACTTTATGACAATTTAAAAAGCATAAAATTCAAAGGTCAAAGCCCAAAATATGGAATTAAACAAAATAAATTAAAAAGGAAGGATATTTGTGAAATGATACAATGACCTGGTTAGTTAACTTAAAATACACACGTTATAAGACCAAGAAACACGAACACATAAACACTGAGTTATTAAAACTATTATCTTCATCATTGAAATGATTTTGTAGAAATTTATGAATATCATAATGGCATTGTTAGCATCTTTTTGCCGTCTTATTTGTTATATATATATATATATATATATATATATATATATATATATTATTTTAAACACTTTAAAAATTTGTTTAGAATAATAAATCAATTCAAAGAAAAACGAAATAATTAAATGATGACCAAAAATCAAATTACATATATTATCAAAAGTGAAGCTTTTTAATGAAAAGAAGCCAAAAATTAACTTAAATACATTAAAAATATTAATTTAATGAAGCCCAAAACCATTAATAAAAATTGCATACTGTTGAAAAACCAAACAAGATTAAAATTACAGAAAAGTAAGAGAAAAGAAACAAGTAAGAACGGAACTTGGAGATAATATAATTTTCCACATTTTGGAATAGAAAAATGTGTATTTATACAAGTATTATGGACGTAATCATCACACATCAGTTAATTCCGTTATAACAAGATAGTATAAAACCAAAAATTAAGGAGAAGTATTTCCCAAAAATTAAGGAGAAATATTTCCCAAAAATTAAGGAAAAGTAACAAATATTCAACCGAAAGAAAAAAGAAAGTAAGTAAACAAAGGAAACATACTGATTTAGGCCGAAATATGCTAATGTTATCATAAAAAATAATCTAAGCATATTCATACACCTATCTATAATTTTAACTTAAAAAGAATTATAAATATTATATCATTAAAGTACAGCATATTTAAGAGATTGATATTCTTATAATATGTGTACAAGTGAACCATTTGGTTTAAAATATTTTCTTGCTTTATGTTGCATACTTTTATTTTTGCTGTTATATTTTTCTTTTTCCTTATAAAAAAAAACAATATTTTTGATACTTACTTTCACAAAATGTTTCAGTTGGTTTCACATTTATACTGCTCTCGAATTATAAAATTCTGTAGTTTAATATTCTTTTTATTAAATTGCGGAATTTTAATCAAGCAAGAATCAGTCTCGTGAATGAAATAGAAATATGCAGATGTTTTTATTAGCTGCAGCATTATTTGTTGTAGTGTAAAATAAATGCTGTCAAAATTAAAAAGAAACATAGGTTATACATTATTATTATTACTGATTAATAATTTAAAGATGATAGCTTAAAATATGTAAACTATATACTGCTTGAAGTAATTAAACAGAGTTCCTGAACTAATATAGTTATTTCTGTTTTTGAAATATTTGGAGATCTAACTTGCAATTAAAGGCAAGTGCTCACAATACTGTACTTTCGTAGATTTGAAACTTTTAATTTGAATACCGGACTGAAAGTTTTAATGGGAATAAAATCATATAAGGCATACCATATAAAGATGAAGATGATTTATGTTTGATAATATATCTTTCGTTATTATTATTCGTTTTAAAAGTAGGGACATGTAAGATAATTACACTGAAAATAAAATATAAGAATGGAGATGTTTCGAAAACTAGTGGAATACTCTTCCGCCTTATAGTGTTACTTAAACCTTTTTATATGCTAATTTTTTACGCGAATTCGGAGTAATGTGATTTAGGATATCAAAAGTAATTTTTTTCCACGGATTTTCTTTCCCCCAATTTTACACGATCAGTCTAAAGTGAAGTTAGAAAAAAGTAGTAATTCGAGAAAACTTTGAGAATTTTGCAGGTTTGCATTCTCTTTTCAATTTTTTATTTAAATTCCTCTAATTATATAACAGGTTGATCGTGAAAAGCTGTTGTTTGAAATTTTTTGAGAAAAAACATGGCTTTTTTAATAATCCTTAGCAAACTATTAAAATAATGTGTTTTTCTTACTTAGAAATTTTTATTATATGCAAATATTTTCACCAAGAAATATAAATAAAATATTTTCGAATCTAACGAATTTAAGTTTTTTTTTTTTTTTTTTTTTTTTGCTAATTTGATTATATTTTAAACTTAGGATCAAATTTCTATTTATTCTGGAATAAACAATTTTTTTTGTGGTAATTTTACGTGTGCATATTTTTAGGGACTTATTTACCGTGTAAAAATGCAGAGATGTTCTGGTGTACATAAATTGAAGTTACATTTTTCAGAAGAATATATTAAATGATTTAGATTTATGTAATTTCTAGTAATATGTATTTTAAACATTTTGAGATAGACTTTTGAAATAATTTATACCATTTTAAAGTAAACAATTATCAAGAGGAGATCTGTATACTGCAATCAGAAAAAAGGAAGATAAAATCCTAAGCACTTGAAGCAAAGTTATTTCGGTGATAAAAATTAGACTTTTAAATTATAAATGTTGCTTAGAACAAAGCACGAAGGGCTTGCAATGTGTTACATCTTCTGAAGTAGATATGAAAGAAAGATTTCATTCATTTTTTGAATGCTTCGATGCAAATTCCATACTTTACATCGTCTGTACTATTAATGTGATTTGTAACTGCAGATAACGAAAAACACATAAATATGATATTTCTATCAGAATGGCAAAATTAACAGAAAATTCTAATATAATTAGGTGCATTAAAACTATAGTTACGTTCTATAAGCTTAAATTTTTTGAAAATGGTAAATAGTATACAGATCAGAGTGCCGGAGTCAGGAGTTTTGCTTTGAGATAAGTTGGCAACGATTCACCCGATTTGATTTATGGTATGCATTGCAAAAAAATCCATAAATTCTTTCACTATACAAAACTTAAGATTACAATCGCGAAATAAGAATAAAAGTAAGTTTTACTTTTGATTTCCAAACTTTTAACGTAAAGTTTGGAAATTTTCCAATTCTTATAAGCTGACTATATGATTTTGATATATTGTCGTTATTTATAAAGAAGTTTTAGGTAGAATGATATATCTGAAATTATGATACATTATCATTTTGATTATTTGTCCACTTCTGCAGTTATGTTTAGGAGTTTTTAAAAAGACATTCGTTCAGTATTTCAAGGTCTTTAAACAAAATATTTTGAGAAGGGATTTGAAGAAAAAAAAACTGCTTAAAGTTAGTTTCTGCGATAACAAACCAACCAACTCAGAGCAACAACAACAGAAAATGAACCGAGTTTTCTTTTATTAGGAAGTGATATATTTATAAAATATTTATATACACATGCTGTCTCTTACTAAAAAAGCAAATAAAATATTTTTTTTAATAAAGTTGTTATAGAACTGGCTAAATTGTGAACTAATACAATATCTTTGCTCTTAGGAAATAGTCATACGTTAATTGCGACTTTACATACTTCATTTTCGAAAATGTCCTTTCGTATTGATAAGTACTTCCAGTAACAGATATAAATACCCTAGTGTATAAATTTAATTAGCTATATTTATCTTCCAAAACATTTTTATGTAATAGAGTTAGATTGATTTCTTTTTAAATTTCACTTTCAGCATTTCATCATTTTGCAGTTCATTCATTTCTAATTGAAAGACTGATGGAAGCTCCTCAGTTGTACAGTTAAATAAGTCTTAAAATATATAAATGATTTTTTCATTTACATTGAGATCCATAAAACGATATTGTAATTATATTGTTGCAATAGAATTAACCCGTGGACCAGATTAAAAGCAAACAATGGGCCGGATTTGGCCCGCGGGTCATAGTTTGTCGACCTCTGTCTTAAGTGATAAGCAGTTGAAAAGGAGGACAAGGAGTCAGGTATATATATATAGTGAGAGGGAAGTAAATTTCAATATATGACTCTTTTATATGAAATGCTTGATTGTCCTTTTTTGAAAACATTTTTTTCTATGCATTTAATCGAAACATTTTAAAAAATTATACTGTATGTAATCAGTGAGGTTTGGGAAATTCTATAGTCATTTTTATTTACCTTTTACAAACGTAATTTTGAACAAAAATACTTCGTGTTTTTGTTTCTCTTTTTCTAGCATAAAGTGCAGATAATAGTCACTTTCATGTTTCCTCTTGCTTATTGTAATTAATAAAATATAAATATTTAAATTAAATTGTGATTAAATCTTCAGTGATCAAAATTTGAACCAAAATATGCATAAATACTATAATATTAATGAATCGATATGTTTGTTTTAAAACTAACTATATTCAAAGCACAAATGGTTAAAATGCACCATAATCAGAGTTTTAAACTTAGAAGTAATTTTAGTGAAACTCATCTCATTATTTGAATTAGTGATAAAAAGAACCGTATAATGCAAAAAGGTAATAATGAAAAATGTCTTTTAACTATAGAACAAAATTTTATATTTATTTACTTGTTTGAAATCTGTTTCAAAATTCTATGATAATAATACTTTCATAAACTTGATTAGTATAGAATGTTTCTGTAAATAATAAGTAAGGAATTTATTCTTAATTACGTTTGACAATAATAATATCATTAACATATATATTAAAGTATATTAATAATAAATTAGAAATAAATTTATTTGTGTGTTTGTGGGATTTTTAATATATCCTTCCATCGTAGAATAAATTATTTTATAACAAGTATTTTTTTCACCAAATTCAAATATTAAATTCGAAACGCTTTCAAAAATTATTCATAAATGTAAACAAATAAAAATGTTGAAAAGAATTGGAAATATTTGCATTGCGACGAGGAATGCTTAAATTAATTAGCATTTTCCCCCCTTTGCCGATGCACGTGAAATGAAAAATTAATAAGATATTTCCTTTGAAGAAATATCACGTAAAAACTGTTTCCTTCGCTTATAATTAAGGTCATTAAACACATTAAACAACGCCGCTAATTAATTTCTGTTTGTTATATAAACACACACTTACTTCAATTTTATAAAAAAAAATAAAGACTTATTAAATGCTAAAATTTATTTGTTGATTGTCGAAAAAGATTATTAAAAAAGATATTAAAGTAAAAAAAATCCCGGGTATGTTAGAGAAATATTTCAATCAAGAATAGTAAAGATTGTCATAAATAAGATATAGTGGCCTCAGAGTACAGGACATTATAAATTTGATAAAGTTTTAAGTATCAAATTTAAAAAAAGTAATGAAACAAGCAAATTTACTTACATCATAAATTTTCTCTGACTTCTACCCCCTACACACGGAAAATGTCATTTACGTAAATTATGAATAAATACTTTATCATTCAGTCCTGCAAATCTTCCTCATGTTAAAAAATATTTAAGCTTCTCTCTCTCCCCCACACTTAAACTCGTTTTCTAGTTATCCCTCGCTACATTCTTTCCTTTCTTTTGTCACGAATTGATAGAACCGTTTTTTTACTTAATACGTTGTATACGAATGCGAGGGGGATTCATAAAGTACCCGTATTAGAAATAGGAATGTGTAATTGTCTTGTGTCTGTTTTTCCTTTTTTCATGAGTATTTCACCCTTTCTGTCCCTCAAAACTTCATCTCCATAACTATAGGAGGGATGAGATCTCTTTCTTTGGAGCAAATTCATCAGAAATAATCCACTATTTGCATTGTTGCTTGGTTTCCAGTGAGAGGAATACAGGTCCCATCGAGAGAGATAACTCCACTTGGTAGCAATAAAATTTTGATTTGGCTGCAAATAGCTGTCTGAACAAAACTAACCTATGAATCAGTGTCATATTTATTATGGCACTTTTTGATAAATAGCAGCATGCAGTAGTAACTATAACTTTCCTTAACAATGCCATCTGTTGTCAAAAAGGTAATTTTTGAGCCACATTTGTACTGTTTGTCAAAATATATCTCAGCGTAAATGATTTTTTTCTTAAATATATCTCATTTCCCGTAAAAGTTTATTGTTCATCGATTCTAATGCTACAATAATTTTCAAGTACATTAGAACTTGATTATTTCTTGTTTATCTTGATTAATTGATCTATGTACATACACTCGACATAAAAAGGATATTTTTAATATCTTTTCATTTCTCTTCGAGTTTGGAGAAAATTTATATCATTTATAATACTTGAAGCACAACAAAATAATATTAAAGGATCCATTATCTTAATTAACACAATTAAATAAATTCCGAAAATTAATCTTGTCATCATGGATGCGGTTTTCATTGCAACCAAAATTTATCATATTTAAATTTGATTTATTTTAAATTGCAATAAAGTTTGGAAATATTTAAAATTAAGCTGATTATAATATCTATAATTATGAAATTTTATTTTCAACTGTGTTTTTAAAATAAAAATATGAGCAATTATATTTGAAATTTTATTATTTCTAGTCAATAATAAGTGTTTGAATTTACTTTTTTCCATTAATGAATAGAAATTTTACGGATATTTATGTAGGCCCAGTTGATTTTTCATCTTCCTTTCAAAATTTCAAAGGCAAAAGAAAAAAAATTAATAAATAATTGCGTTTCAATAGTTTCTTAAAAATTTTATTTGTTCTGCGTAGTTTAAATGACTTAAAACATTTTAATTTTGCTTAAAAATGGAAGAAAGAGCTTGACGCACTTTACGTAATCCTGAATTAAAAACTAAAAATGCAACAGTTTTTACTCAATTTCGATCATTAATTATAGTTATTTTATGTGTTACTTTCACCTAGGAAAAAATAACGCTTTTACTAGGTGAAAATAATTATAGTCGTTCATTATGAAGTTTTTAAAAAAATCTCATGAAACTATTTCTAAAAAGCAATTAATCAATTTGCTTTAATAATTGCATCTTCTCATTACGAGATATACGCTAACTTTTGTGTACTTCTTCATTAAATTGATTTTTATTATTTAAAAAATAACTTCAATTAATCTTTTTATAGTTTAACATTTCTAATTAAAACGTTTCCTTTTCTAATTAGGCTCATTAAATTTTACGCGAATTCTTAAATTTTCTTTGTGTTATTTGAAAATTAATTGAATAATTTATTAATAAATTAAATCTCCCCCAAATTTAATTTTACAAGTAGAAAAATCCCCTCTTTATGTGTTAATTCAGAATAAAAATCATCACATTAGCAAATAAAAGTATTTATAAAGCAAAGGTATTTACAAAATTAACTATTTGCTATTTTGAGGTTTTATCTGAACACTGAATAAAAATTAATTTCTTTTTAGTTACAATGTTTTTAATCGAACCTAATGATTTTTTATGATTTATTAATCGATTTATCATCTTAAAGAAGACAAATTTCAATTTTAACAAGGTTTTTTAATATCTCTAAAACTCTTTTATGGAATTTCATAGAATTTATTTGCAATTCTTTTCAAGCTTTAATGGAATTTTCATACAGTTTTTTTAATATTTCTCCATAAGTTACTTTGAGGTGAAATAGTCACATGTATTAGTATTTTAACTACAATTAAAACAACACAATTATTAGTTTTAAGCCTTAATTAAATAAATATATTTAATTAAACTGTGTTGAAGGAATTCGTGACATATTCCTGTAGATAATAAGAATGACAGTGCTTTAATACAATCATAAGCAACAAAGGCATATATTGATAAATAATAGTACATATATTCGTAAGACTAATTATTACCGTTTCTTAGTACTGCGCTTCTTTCCTAATTTAAAACATCACATTAAGAAATTTTACGTAATAATATAAAATGCTTAAGAGCAAGTTACAAAATATGATGGGATTACTTTTCTGCATTATTTTCATTAAGTATTTCTAAAAGAAAACAATAAATATATATTCAGAGATAAATTTCATTTGAAAATATTTCTTCATTATATCAATCAAGACGTTGTTTCATATTTTAATCAAATAAATTGTTGAGGTATAATTGCTTTTTAAAATGTCTTTTACGGATTGTTAAAAATTGTAAATTCAGTGAAGAACGTTCAAAATTTGAATAAATCATTTAAACGAATAATATAGAACGTTTGAAAGAATTATTTAGATAAAAATATGTAGTATTTGAATAAATTATTGAATTAAAGATTACGGAAAATTTGAATAAATAATTTCTCCGAAGAACTGTTAAAAAGGAAATACACATATATCAATGAAAAATATAAGCAACAAAGCATATCTTGATAAATAATAGAACATATAATTATTTATCAAGATGTTCATTGATTTAATTAATATTAATAAATACTTAAAATTTGATTTAATTTAGATTAATTAATACTTAAAATTTGATTTAACTAAGATTTTGAACCTGAGTAAAGAAAAAAAGGTAAAGAGAAAGAAAGAAAGATCTTGAGACATTTAACTAAGCTATACAACTCTTTGTAAAAGGTTTCTATGAGTAAAAATTCACGGGAAAGATTTTAAAAAACAAAACAAACCATCTCAATATTTTTTTCATTCCTATTCACTCATTTTTTTTCTGTCTCAAATATTGAATTCTTCATTTTTTACTTTATCCTTCTCGTTCAAAGATCAATTAATTATATCAAAACAGTTTAAGGTATACGAACACGTTGAAATGGTCAATTTTCGAAAAAAATCACATTTTCAGTTTTTTGTTTTCTTGAATAAAGCATTTATTTAGCTTTATAAAACTGTTTTTATTTTGTTTCTACGTCACTTATAAGCCAAGATATTAAAGAATTAGTAAAGCTCAAAAAACCGGATGTGGGTATTTAAATGACCGGAAGTCAGCATTTAAATGCCCTTTAAAGATGTCAAACAGAATTAAAATACCATATTTATTTTTAATATAAATTTAGAAAACATTTGATGCAATATTTAAAATAATTAAGAATTGTGCTAGTGTCTGACGACGTAGAATTTAAGGAAATCTGGCAATAATTGTTTTATTTACATATAGCTTGATTTGTTGACAACTGTGCTTGTGTAGTTGCATAACAAACCTTATTACTTTTTATTTGAAACAATACTGAATTTTCTTTCTGGTATTAGTATTTTTACAGCTATGGGAAATAACAGAAATAAAAGTTATTCTCGTAAAAGACAGTTCAAAGGAAATAGGTACTCTAATAATGTTCCAGTTCCAGAGAATGAAAAAATTAGTAAAGATGTAGATATTTCAACTGCCAGTGAAACAAAATTGATGAATTCTTTCAAACCTTCAGATGTTACTGAAAATGATGAAAAAAATGTTATTTTTAACTTAGGAGTTTTCAGTCATGTAATTTCTTTATTATGTTGTCCTGTATGTTTTAAAAGAAGTATTAATGTAATGCAAGAATCTGTTTTTGGATTAGCCATGAACATGACTTTAAAATGTGAAAACTGTGACTATTCCTTCTCTTTTTGTTCATCTGATAAAATAAACAAATTGCATAATATTAATCTTGCATTTGTTTTTGGTATGAGAGTCATTGGCAAAGGATATTCTGCGGCCAAAAAACTTTGTTCCGCCATCAATATAAATGTTCCTTCAAAGACAGCATTTGGTTTCCTTGAGAAAAAACTTGAAGTTGCTGCTAGCTACGTAGCGTGTAATACAATGAATGAAGCTGCTTTGGAAATTAGAGGTAATGAAAATGATTCTGAATTATCTCAATGTGGTGTGTCGGTTGATGGAACTTGGCAACGCAGAGGATATTCATCCTTGAATGGATGTGTCTCTGTTATTTCAATAGATACAGGGAAGGTATTAGACATTGAATTCATGTCTAAAGTATGTAGACTTTGCGATTCAAAAAATGAAGGATTAAACACCATTCATAACTGTGCAAAGCATACAGGATCATCTGGTGCTATGGAACCTGTTGGCGTATATCGCCTTTTTGAACGTTCGGTTGAAATGAGGAAATTACAATATGTAAGCTTTTTTGGAGATGGTGACTCCAAAGCGTATGATGCTGTGAAAAATATTTATGGCCAGAATACCGTTACAAAATATGAATGTATAGGACATATACAAAAACGTGTTGGAACAAGATTAAGAAAATTGAAATCAACACGAAAAGGGCTTGGAGGACGGGGAAAACTGACAGATGCCTTCATCGATAAGTTGCAAAATTATTATGGCATAGCTATCCGTGACAATGTGAATAATTTAGAAGGTATGCAACGTGCAGTAATTGCAGCATTTTTTCACTGTTGTTCAAATGCAAAACAACCAATGCACGGCCAGTGCCCTGTTGGACCGGATAGCTGGTGCAAATATCAACGAGCTGTATCACTCAATAAACAAATCTATAAGGACAAGTCTAAAGGACTTCCACAAAATCTGGTTAACATTATAAAACCAATATATATGAAATTATGCGACAAAAGCCTATTGGAGAAATGCTTACCAGGAAAAACTCAAAATGCAAATGAGTGCTTCAATGGAATTTTGTGGAAATTCATTCCAAAAGACGTCTTTGTTGCATTACCAACACTGCGATTAGGAGGATATATGGCAGTAATTCAATTTAATAAGGGATTTCAAGGATTATTGGATGTATTGAAACATTTCAATGTGCCTATTGGTGCATTTACATTAAAAGGTTTTGCAGAACTAGATGAAGTTCGAGTCACAGAATCTAAACGACATTCCTTTTCAACGGTAAAAGTTGCCAGAAAAAAAAATAGGTTAGCTAAAAAGAAAAAAATGGTTAAAAATGAGCAAAGAGAAGGTGTCAGCTATAAAACTGGTGAATTTTAAGTAAGTGATTGTGTGTATATAGAAAATATACGATAAATTGTACTAAAAATGCATTTTTCTCAAAATAAGTTTTTTCGCATATTTTGAAAATTCCAAAAATGATAACTCAAAATATTACTGATAAATTTCTTTGAAACTTGGTATTATCTTTTCTCATAATGTTGTCTAGGGCTTGGTCTAAAATAATGTTCATAATAAGAATATTTTTAAAATTATGGCCTATTATTCGTATAACAACGTTGTAAAATATGGTAAATTTCTTGTAATAGCTCTTCGACTGGCTCTGAAATTTTTATTTATTTAAATAGCCATAATATTTTAGGCCCAGCCCTAGGTACATGTATAAGGTTTATTTTGATACTAAATTTACATAAATTAGGTGAATACATTTTCATGTAGCATTTTTGAAAATTTTCTAAAATTTCTTCAAAATTCTCTATAAATTTGCTAATTTTGTGAAACTTAAGTAATTTATTGCAAATATCAGTTTAACATACCTTATTTACATTGAAACTGAAGTTAAAAAGGGTATAAATTTTTCTCTAAATAATGTTTTTTAAAAAAAGTACTCCGAACGTGTTCGTGTACCTTAACTTGAAAGACATTTTAGTTCCCCTTTAATAAAATTACACCCACTCAATTAAAATGCTAGATTAGCTTTCCGAGAGAGCCTGTGTAATCCCTTGAAAAATGGTGGGAATCCCTCTTTCAGTTCATTTTGCCTGCCCTATTTAAGTGTGTGAACTCTTCCTTCTATTATTCCTCATTTTCCCTGCACCCTCTTACCTGCCAAGAGTGAATTATACCCTTTTGTTGTTTTTACTTATCACTTTACCCAAAGAATCAAGCCGTCTTTGGCTTAGCGAATCAGTGGTTCAAATAAAAACAGCTCGCGTCTTATTTATGTGGTTTGCGGTTATTTTAAAATTTGCAACATAAAACCTCAAAAGAGAAGGATATGGCTTGTTACAATGGAAGGTATGTTTAATGAGTTTTACATTATTAACGAGTATTATAGTATCATTATTCCGGTCAAGTTAAATATTTATGAAATTACATAAAATTATGCGAACCGGTGTTAATGCAGCGTAATGAAAATATATTGTCATAGGAAAGTTAATATCCAGCTATAATCTGTAAACACAAGAAAACATTAGGGCATAATCTTTATTCAAATAATTAAACAGACGAAATACTAGTGATATAGCTACAGAATGGGACTATATTGCAGACACAGATATTGATGTGTAAAGCCCACGGGAAGAGACACTTCAAAATTTTTGGTTCAGTGCTTGGTAATTTTCTCTTCGTAATTCTCTGTCGCTTACCCGTTTACAGACCAGTAGTTATGAATACTGGCAAACTAAGATAAATGGATTATTTGTTTTTTAAAGTCTTTTAACTTTCAACGGTTAGACATATCCTGTAAAGATAGTTTAATTTTGCATAGATCCACGTTTAACCTTTATACCTGCCTAGTTAGGTATAGTTATTACCCAAGATAAATCGATCGGTTTATGTCTGTGACCCAAAGTTGTATCGCAAACAGGATTATTCCTATATAATTATTCCCCATAAACTAGTTATAGAGGAATTACGCTTAGCCCACTGTCCACTTGAACTTTGATGAAACTACACACACAATGATTATTGTTTTTTTAAAATAAAGATCATTTCTCATGTAATGTTTGAAATAATTTGCACGAAATAACATTCGTAATGAAAATGTGGTAATCATTTCAATCAAGGATCTTTTAGGATTGGTTGCTTATTAATGTTGCACTTGGAAGTTTACCTCGTAATTTTCAATCCCAGTCAAGTAAAGAGGATGATTATTGAGCTAGCATCCCCCTTTCCAAACTTCCTCACCACACCAACGTGAGGACTTGAAGCCCCGGCAGATTTATGAAGCCTCAATCTCGCTATACAATGGGACTTCACTTGCATCAGGTCTCGAACCAGCGAATCGATGGAAACAACGCGACCACGAGTCCGCGACCAAAACCGCTCGACAACCAACTTTTTTGGAAAATCTAAACAGGCTTGTGTGACTCATTACAATATAAGAAACAAAAATGACCAAACATATACTTCAGAGTATCCAAAATTAAGGTTACGTCAACGCTTAAATGTGACAAATAATTTGCTTGGCTTATTTCCTTAAAAAAGAATTAATTCTATTGCGGAAATGTAAATACATTATAAATTGGGGCGTATCTCTATTACCCGACTCGTCGATCACCTTAAGTAGATTAAGTACCTAATTACAAAGACACGCGAGTAACTTCAGTACACTATTGAAAGCTTTCGCACGAGTAATTTTTTTATTATCTCTACCTTTCTAATACCGTAACCTTTTTATTACCGTAACTTTTCTATCTTCATGTGTTTAATTCTCTTTCGCTTTTACACGATTTGTATATATCTATACATTACACTTCTAAAGTTTATCTGATATGTGTAGCTACGTTTCATTTGGTTGAAAAGAAACTGAAAACTTAAATATAAAATAAGAAAAGAAACCCAGTTATTAGTTATGGGGAGAATCGCGAATAGCCCGTATTACAAAATAAAAAGCATATTTTAATATAGACATTGATTGAAAATATTAATGATATAGAGATTAATTTTCCACTCAAAAACCATGTATTGTTTTTTTTTAAATAGAATTTGTGTTCAGGTCAATAAGCTAGTTTTATACTGCTTCTTAAATAATTTTCACTCTTGGCTGTTGAGCTGAAAAAAATATGATTTCGTATATATATATATATATATGGGGTGCATGTGTGTGCTATAAATTAAATTTATCTTCACTCCTTTTTAAAATTAATTATTCTTACAGTGCTATTTTTTCGAATTTAAACTACTTTAACTTAAACTTTTAAGTAACGCGAATCTTGTGTACCTGTTAGCTTCTTGATTCCTATTAATTGCTGAATTAACGCAAATTAGGAAAAAAAAATCCCCTTTTTCTTCAGTATACAAGCTTTTGTCAAACACAATCTCTCTCTTTTATCCTCTTTTTTCAAAGGACGCCGCTTAAAACACACTACACGGCGTTCTGAATCATCATGGTTGGACTATAATTCACCAATATTATATGACCCACACGTTCTTTAATAAGCATGTTTTAAAACTCCTGATATATAACAACTATCTTTTTTTTTTTTTTTCAAGACAACATCAAATAACATCGACGCGAAGATGCCATATATCATTAAATAAATATATTTAGCTATCAAAGAACTGATGGTACTTGACTAAAAAAAAAGATGTACATATATTTGGTATATTCCTCGATATTTAAGACTATACAAGTGCGTACAAGTACTTTTTAAACAATAACAATCGCTTATTTCTCATGGCTTTGAGCAATCCATTGTGTAGTGAGAAAATTGTTCAGGCCTTAGAAATAATTTAATCTTTTATTCTCTTATCAATTCTTCAATAGTTTATTTTTCAGATTTTGTAACAGAATGCCACACGAAGGAATAAAATACATTTCGTAAAGGTATTCCTTTCTTTGTTTTATGGAATTGTAATTTCAGAAATATAGCTGGAAATGCTTAACTCTGTTCTAATTAGAAATTCAATGAAATAATAAAAAAAAAAAGGTAAAGTAGAATTTTTTGTACATTAGACTCAAAACATTTGATGAGTTTTCCTGTACAAATTTGATTTGTAAATATTTTCTTCACACTCAGGGGATTTTAATTGGCTTAGCAGTTGTAAAAACAAAGTTCTGAAAATCTTATGAGTTGAAGCTCGATAAAAATGAAGGAAAGGTTGGGGATGATGAAACAACTCATTAATATTCATTAAAATACACTATTAAATTCAATTTTATTTTTATTTTTAGCGTAGTTTATTGGAGCTCGGTAATGATACTCCGCTAAACTCAAATAGTTTCAGTTATTAAGATAACTCAGACACTTTCAATAAGGAAAACTTAGCTTACTTTATGATAAGTTTAACAAACCCTCATAATTCTTAGGATTAAAATTAAGGAAAGTATTATTTCAATATTGAGATACCTGTACATTTATGTACAGGTATCTCAATATTGATATTATTTCGATATTGAGATACATGTTTATGTGCAATAAAAAATACATTTATAAAAATAAATAATTACATTTGATGAATTAATATTCAATAGCAGTAGAAAATTTGTATAAGTCATGTATTTACCTTTAAAAATATCTTGTATAAAATCAACTGCATTTACGATTTTAAAAAGTTGAAGAATACTTATAAACCTGACTTCTATTGGACTGATCGTAATTGTAATTTCAAAAGTTGTATTTGATAAAATTTAAAGATTATATAATTTTACATGAATCCTATTTCCCATAATTTTTATACAAGTTTTGTATAATATCTAAAATACTCATGAGTGTTTATTAGAAAAATAATTATGTTCACCGAATAGGAAAGAGGGTCATTTCATAATTGATAAATATCAGCACTATGTATACTGTAGACTTTCAAGAACGATAACCGAACCTAAAAATATCACATTTTGAAGAAAAAAAATAGTAATAGGAATTCTCAGGTATTTTTCTGCATCCCGCGTGGTACGTTTGCTTACAATTATAAATTCAGATTTATAACGTTATATTTATCAAATTCTCATAAATATTACATCTACGGAATCGGAAATATTACATCTCCTCAACAAAAAAAGCATTCTGTAATTTTAATTGCAAAAAAAAAAAAAAGTTCAATAGAAAGTTTCGTAAAGTGCTAATTTAGCCATGAAAGGTGCTACTTTTTTTTAAAAAAAATAATTATTAGATTATTCAATTAAATGTAAGAATTAAAGCAAACGATAAAATATTGAAGTGGACATTAATACTGTTTTCGTATATTAATATTAAAGCAAACAATACAAAATTAGGTTGAATAGATTTTATTTTAAATGTAATTATTGCTGCCGGAAAATAAAATTAAATAAAACTTAACTCAAATACTTAAGTGTGGTGACTACAACTCAAACTGAAACTATTGTGATTCATTCGGAATAAATCAAATTAGATTAAAAAAGTCACGTGCATTTTATAATTTACTTCGAAAAGAGCTCAGAGATGACATTTCGTGGAGGTACCTTTAGCGCACATGAAGGGAAATTTTGAAACATTTTAGCGCTTTCTTTACCTTTAGATTACTGAACTTTCCCGCAGAATGAGAGACGCTTAATACAACGATCGGATGATTAAGAATGCGTATGGTTATGAAAGTTCTGCTGCATTTCCTTCACGTATACATACCCCAATCATGACTTGAATAAGCGGACAACAATTGCTGTTAAGTAAAGAGTTATTTCTTTTCTAGGGTTCTTCCGGAATATTCAAGAGTTCTTAAGATTCTTTTCTTGTTAACACAAGGGTTGCCATCCACTTTTGATTTCTTCCGGAATTGATACATCATCATCATATATATCCTTCTAATATGCCAAGCTAAAAATAAAATTCACTCTGGTATTTCCTCCCTTCCTTCCTTTTCTAGTAGAAGCCTTGTTTTTAATGAGATCATATCGGTCGTCTTCACATTAAAGATAAAAAAAAATCGTTATCGTAATATGAGGAAAAACCGCCGGCTAGCTGGAAAAATCTGAAATGAAGTATAAGATATTCTTAGATCGCTAAATACAGAATGAAGCAACTTTCTGGTAATGTTACTCAGTTAGTGCCTTGACTTGTAGAATATTTATTTGCTTACTTATTTTTATAGAGATGTACAGGAATTTTTCTCATTAATATAGAAACTTTATATCAGTTTGAAAGATACAAGTGAATTGGAGCAGTTTATTTCTGTATAAATCCAGTTACGTGAGTAGTAGTAAATATTATGAAGCTTAAGACGATGGAAATACTCGAAAAACTTTTTAGTTTATTGTAACAGTTGTAGCATAAAATTGAACACTCACGAAACCTTAATGGGATGGTATTCGTTTGATTCAATGCTCTTTATTTTTATTTCACTACCTAAGTATACGCCAATCAAGATTTGTTCATGTTAGATTGCAAGAGATAAAATTGAATATATAAGTCCTAAATATTGCTTTCATTTTATATTAAAATTTGTAAGAAAGGAACATTCTTTGTTCAATAGATTAGTATAAGGTAAATCTTGAAATGCATAGGAACCATAGTCTTTGATATCAACAGAATCATGAAGTTAGCAATATGAAACAACATGCATGTAGTGCACATACACTCTTATTAGCAAAAATTATTCTTGAAGTCTTTGGTATCAATAGAATCATGAATAACGCTTAGGAAGAGGATTCATTTCAAGAAAGAGGGCAAAAATATTATTATAGCGACATTGGAACCATATCCTTTGATATCTACAGAATCATGAAGTTAACAATATATAACAACATGCATGCAGTGCACATACACTCTCATTAGCAAATATTATTCTTGAAACAGTCTTTGGTATCAATAGAATCATCGATTACGCTTAAAAAGAGAATTCGTTTCAAGAAAGAGAGCAAATATTATTATAGCGAACATAAGCCTTGGACCAAAATACAATCGTTAAATACGGATCATAGGAGTTAAAATCAAGATTCCATCACTAAGTTCTGAAAACAATTGACAATAATATATAAAACCGTACTGCTTCCAAGATTTCTTCGCACAATTTTGTATAGAATAAAAGGTAGTTTTAGAAAGTAGTAAAAATTCGACTTAACTCGCAAAAACTTAAATTGTAAACGTATAGAAATGTGTAAATTCTTTCGAAATATCAATTTCAGATTTTAATTTTCATTTTCTCTAGATTTAATATTTATATCTTTAGATATTCAATTCCAAGTTCTGAATTTTTTTCCTCTATACGTATAAGAGAAAGTTCAAATTAATGTAACGAAAGAATGTATCTTTTAATTATTTGAATTCTTGCATTTTATAGTAGAGTGCAGTTTTTTCACCAGTGTTAACTTCTGATTCATACATTTCTCTTTTTAGATCAATATATAACAAAAGATTGAAAGATGCTTTTTTTTAAAAAAAAAGTAAAATTGATCAATCTATTTGTATATGTTTTAATCTAGTTTATAAAAAATTTGTACAAAAATGTAAAAATCCTTCTTTTAATTGACTATTCATTAATTTATAGAAATAAGCATAAAATTTTCATATATATATATATAATTTCACCTTTACAAAATTTCTCTGGTGTACATATTTGACTTTTGAACGGTTCAATGAGAAGTAAGTATATTCTTACAACTCCCCATCTTTTACTTTTATTAACTTTGTAAGATTCAAATTATGGATCGTTGCCAATAAACACTTATTTAAAAAAACGTTTATGAGAAAGAGTGCCGAGTTTCCTTTCATAATGAGTGATTTTTTTAAGACACTCTGCTTGTTTCTTTTATTCAGGCAAAAGTGTTAAAAGTATATTGTTAAGGATAAAAGATAGTTTCTCTTTATTCTCGGAGATTAAAGGCGAATAACACAGAGCAATAAAGCGTATTTAGGTACTAAAATTTCAAATAAAGTCATTGTCACAAGCTTCTAAATTAGTGACAAATACCGATAAAATTAATTTCTGTTTTTAATCGTCTATCGTATAATCGCTTTCATTTATTAAATATCTAACAAGAAAAATGAAGGGAAAATGTTCCCTGCAAATTAGAAGGCTGAAAGACGAACAATTAATCGCTTTACCATGTCATACACGCATTTAACTCGACCCTATAAGCGTTTAACGATTTTAAACATGCATAATTAATTAAGAGTTTCGGTATAGTGGCAACGGAAATTAACTATAGGAGTTTAGGTACTCTGAAATTCAGCTAATATGAATTTCCATTGACCTAAAGATCGTAAAATGCAAAGTGATTATTACAACTAAATGTTCCTAAATGAGTTACTCATAAATGATATTTTGAAATGACACATGACTTAATTAGGTTTACCGTTAATTAGAAGGCAATTATTGAAGCTATTGAAATTTCAGAATCACTAGCAAGCTAATTAATGCGTTAAAGGGATTTCTTTTTGTATTCGAACACAGCAGAATTAAAAGAATGTATTTTTTAGATGCGGATTACAATTAAAAAGTTAAAAGAATTGAGGAATAAATTGGATTTCGAGTATGGTTTCAAAGAGTTTCTTTCTTTGCGTAATGGCGCATTTTCAGCATAATGACAGAGGGTGGGAGAAAAGAAAGGAAAAAGAAAACGAAAAATGTTAAAGAGATATTCCTTTTATATAATTCCTTTGAAGTCTATTAACAGAATAAATTGTTAATTTTGCAAAGAGGGCACAATTCATTATTTTACGCAAATGCATTTGCGAAAAAAAAGGTAAAGGTTTTGGATGATTAATTAATGAATTTTTTTAACATTAGTTTTAAATTCATCAAATTTGTGATTCTAAAATTGGCTTACGGTCATTTTAAAATAATACAAAAAATGTTTAACTAGGTATTTGACAAACAGAGATTAGAAGGTGAATTTAATGTTACACAGAGCTATTCATTTTCGATTTTTTACTTGTGTTAATAATAAAGAAACAATGCATTCAGTTTTGCTTTCGAGGGATGTAATTTTAGTTGTACTGCACTAGTTGGGATTATATATTGGTATGTCTAAGATTAAATACATAAAGCCTGTAAAAGTCTGAAAATATAATTTATTCCTTAATTCCGAATAACACTTCTAATTCGAAGTAAAAATACTTATACTAGCTCCGAATAAATACGTAATAATATTATCAAAAAGTATATTTGGCATTAATCTAAAAATGCGTGATAAAATGATTAATTTCGGTTCCTTCTTTTAAGGTTAAGTAATTTTAACACCAAATAAAAATTTTATTAAATTACAAATGCCACCAATTCATAGGTTGCAGGGATATCTTAATGGATTCGAATCAAATCTTTAATTGACACCATATTATGAGGCCAGATGAAAAACAAAACCATATTAGGAATGGGAAGTGGGAATAGGTAAATTTATCTCTCTCTCTTTCACTGCTGTATTCAGTACTAACTAGTTATCGTTTTTCTTTTTTTCTAAAATGATACAAGTATTAAGCCCTCCACATTGCATATAAGTCGTTCGCCATACCTTTTTCAGTCGATGAGACTGTCTTCACCTTGTGTGAAGTAAATTCACAAGAAGCAATCCATTGTTTTGATGATGGCTTGATTCCCAGTATTTTTTGACGAATCCAGGTCTCGTCGACGTTGACAAATCCAAGTGCCAAGGATGAAACTAGCCTCTTTCGCCATTTATTAAAGTTTGGCATCTAATATTTGAATAGAATTGAAGTCGTAAATCATTTCTACATATATCATAGAGTACAGATACTTCAGGTATCCCCTAATTATATATTTACCCAAAATGTTACGACAAATATTCTGGTCATTTTCACTGATCAATCCCGATCAGTTGTTAAATCAACAACTGATCGGGAAACTATGGTATTATGCCGGGTATCCGGGCCAATATCCGGGTCTACAGTTTATCGTTGTTTACAAGTAAGCGAATTTCATGTTTATCGTTGTAAGCAACGAACACCAATGTCGAAGCACATCACAGAGTGGCGCGACCACTTAGGGCTAAGAAACTCATATACTGGAAAGATGAATGATTTAACTGTTATCTTAAGCGATGAAAAGAAACTCAATATGGATGGCCCAGAGAGTTGGGCCTGTTATGGACGCAACCTCCAGCATGGACCTCGTTCCTTCTTTATCCAGCAACAAGGAGTGGCTTCTGTAAACTGTGATGGTGTGGGGCACGCTTCGTTTCAACCGCGCAGCTGATAATGTTTCATACCAAGTTGTCAATTTTAGACGATTAAGACTCATTTACTTCTATTTGGAAAAGCTTTAGGGGTAATAACTGGATATTCTAACAGGATAACGCTTCGATCCACACTTCTACATAAAATAAAAATTTATTTGTACAGAATCAAATTACCATTTTGTATCGGCCAACTATTAGCCCGGATCTTATTCTCCGGATCCCGGATTTCTTCGGCATTAGCACGCGATCCGTATATCAATGGTTGCCATTTTTCGACCTTGTCAGAATTAAAGCGTAAATAGACAAGAGTTGGTTTTCTTTAAAACCTGATTTGCTGCAAACGTTAGTTCAAACCATGCTTGATTGGGTATTCAAATCAATTAGAGACAATGGCTTCAAAATTTGAGGCTATAATGTATGAAACTCTATTTGAGCATATGTATGTTTGGTACAGTATTATATATACATGTATATATATATTTGTTTTAATTTTTTATACGAAAAATTGTCAGCTTTATATGATGTATTAATACTATAATAAATAAAATTATGGTTTTATGAAAATTAATTTTTTTCTGTTCAGTAACTTTGTTCTAATATTTCACGTGTTCAAATTTTTATGAGACATGTTACATGTGCCATTTACATCAAAAAATTGTTCAGGAAAATTTTCTTCTTTTTTTTTATCATTTTTTCCTTCTGGAATTGTTTTCTAGAGTCGTATCAAATAATTCATTTTATTCCCTGAATGTATGATATAAATCAAAATCAAACTGTAACTTAATTAAAATTATATTAGTTTGAAACGGTGAATATATGAGAATTACATATCCTCTTAGAATGAATTTAAATTGAATTAAAAAAAAAACCATTTTTTGGTGATGCTGCATGAGTACTTTCATTTTTTATTATGCTATAAAAATGAATATAAATTTGCTTTAGAGTCACCTTGTTCTGGAAAATCAAAAGAATATTAACATTGCCTAACAGTATTATTCTAATAATAGTACCATAAATCTATTTTACGTTATCTTATTCCGAACAGTTGCCTTTTTCTAAACGAAGAGGGAATATTCCAAAAAAAAAAAAAAAAAAAAAAAAAAAACTCCTTTTTTTAAAAGTTATTTGAAGTCGAGAATATAGCTTTGATTTACATAATAGAAAAATAGAATTATTTGAAGAAGAGAGATAAATATAACACATAAAAAAAGCTCTCATTTATTCGTTTTATTCGTATATTTTACTTTAAAAAGGTGCTAGATTTTTTAATTGAAAAAGTGTTCAGGTGCTATTTTTATTTTGAATTGTTCTTTAATTCTGAATTCTTTGTGACAATCATAAAAAATATACAATACAAAGGAATAAGATATGGTCAAAAGTACTTATAATTACAGAAAAATGCCAGAAATTAAGAAAAGAATTTAACACAGAAGTATTTAATAATTCATTTGCTACTTTAATAAGACTGCACAGCATTAACAAGTTTTATTTAATATGAGAGGGGAGTCATAATACGAGTAAAGAACTTACATAGGAAATAAAAAAAAGAATGCGAAAATATTTAGCTTCGCAACTTAAGAATTGTCGAGGTAATTTTTATCCTTTTAATTAAGAACTAATAAAGAAATTTTCAAGAAAGTAAAGTACAGTGAAATATACTTTAAAAATTAATTTAAAAATGATATCTTAGCGTAAGTTAAAGAAAACATCCAATGTGAATAATTTACTTACTTTTCGTAAAAAGTTAAGTAATTTGTAAATAAGGAAACAATAAATAAATAAAACTTAATCGAAATGTATCAAATGAAAAATTACATTTTTAAGCAATCACGTGAAGTTTATACTAAAATTCTTTAAAAATTATTTTCTGGCTTGAAATAAATTAGCAAAAAATATTTGAGAATCTGAAATAGAAGCCCTTCTTATTTTTCAATTTCTTTATTCGAAATAATTAAATAAAACTCTTCACATATTGTTTTTTTTTTTATTCATAAGCGACATTTTTAAAGCTCTTCAATTAAACAGAAACCCCGAAGCACTACAATTAAATAAATTGTACCTTCCATTTTTTAAGTAAACGCATTTTTGCATTATCGATATGTTAAGGTTACAGATATTAATTTTTTTTTTTTCAATTTTCGCGTTATAGTTATCTGTTGGAAAAAAGTCAAAATGTTTTTTTCTCCGTTATTGTCATCAAATAACGAGAGATATTTTCTAATTAGCAAGATCACTAAATAATTTAGGAACATATCTTAGAGAAACATTTTTCAATGCAAAAACTTGCTTTGCGTTGTGATAAATATTTTGTCTAAACATATTAAAAAAGGAGTGGTTGCGGTTGATAAACATGATTAACTCTTTTGACCAAAATCTACTATATTTACACTAAAGAGCTTTGTGAAGCGAAAATTTATATTTAAAATGAATTATTTATGATTTTTTCCCTGTGCTCAAAAGAACAACTATGTTTGAGCTTAGAGCATCTGGCAGTACATTCAATTTACATGTAGTTCTCCCCCCAAAAAGAACGCATAAATTATTGGTAAAACAAGCATATTTTGATAAACATGCTCTGTATAAACAAGGATAATAGGATTCTCAAAATTTCAACGGTAGTGACAAATAATGTAGATAAAAACGCAAACAGGAAAATGTATTTTTGCGAAATAGGGTAATAACTTTCAAGCGATGAATTTGTTTATTAATATAAGGAAACTCATCATTATTTTATCAACAGCAAACCAGTTTGTGTGCGCTATCAGTTGTTGTAAATGGTCACACAGATTTTATTCCAATATAAAATAAATAGTTTAATCAATCATCTCTTATCAAATATATTTATGATTTAAGTTACACGTCTATGATTGGGAAGTAAATGTGTAGCATAGATTTCACATGTTAACCATTTAGTTTGACAACTAAATATAAATCATTTTGAAACATTTGGCTTTTACTTGTTCTAAATATTAATTATTAAATAAATAAGAATAACAGGATTTAAATAAAACACTCGAGAAATTATAATACTTTTTAGTTTTTTTTTATTTTTTCATCACTTATTTATTTATCGCTTCAAAATGATGTATAACCTATTGTTTGAATTTACTTATTTCAGAAAGAAATATTTCTATTAAATGCTTAGGGCTCACTTTCCAGTTAAAAATAAATTATTAAAATATTATTAGAGTTATTTTCTTTTTCATATAATCAATAAAATATATTTGATTTAACATTTTTTTAAAAAAATAGGAAACTTATACGCATTGCATTTCAATACTATTCATCTTAAATTTTCTAGCTATCAACATATTTGATTACTTTGTGACTTATGCGTATAAGAAATGACGAAATGAAAGAAATTTTTGAAGTAGACTTAAGAAGTATTATTGCCAATTTTTAAAAAAAATTTTGAATCTGTAATTTCTCGACCTAGCACAATAATTTGCACTTCAGGGTGTTCATGTATTTAATTTCACTGAGAAATGACAAACAATTAGATAAGGGTCGGCTAACTGTGGTTCTAGGCCAAATCCGGCTCACCGTTTTATTTCATCTGGCCCGCAGGGTAATATTCTTTTTACACCAAAATAACAGGTCAATTGAAAGGTCCCCGGATTACCATAGTAAAACACATTTTTTTGGCAAAATTAGTTTTTTTTATTCAACATAATTCCCTTCAAGGGTGATACACTGATTTTAGCGACCCTCCAACTTTGCGATACCATTTTTGTAGTACGATTTGTCCTTTGCTTCAAAATACGCCTCAGTTTCGGCGATCACCTCTTCATTCGACGAAAATTTCTTAACAGCGAGCATTCTTTTGAGATCTGAGAACAGGAAATAGCCGCTGGGGGCCAGATCTGGAGAATACGGTGGATGAGGAAGCAATTTGATGCCCAATTCATGGATTTTTGCTATCGTTTTCACTGACTTGTGACACGGTGCATTGTCTTGGTGAAGCAGCACTTTCTTTTTCTTCAAATGCGGCCGTTTTCCGGCGATTTCGTACTTCAAACGGTCCAATAACGCTATGTAATAGTCGCTGTTGATGGTCCTTCCTTTTTCAAAGTAGTCAATGAAAATTATTCTATGCGCATCCCAAAATACAGACGCCATAACCTTGCCACTTTGCACAGAGCTTTCTCATACCCAAATATTCGTGAATTATACGATGTACACGCTCAGTTGATATCTTTAGAGTGTCTGCTATTTCAATCAATTTCATTTTATAGTCATTCAAAATCATTTTGTGGATTTTTTTAATGTTTTCGTCGGTAACAACCTCTTTTGGGCGTCCACTGCGTTTACCGTCTTCGGTGCTCATTTCACCACGTCTAAACTTAGCATACCAATTCTTGATGGTTGATTTTCCTGGGGCAGTGTCCGGAAACTCGGCATCAAGCCAAGTTTTTGCTTCATTTGTATTTTTTCCCTTCAAAAAGCAATATTTTATCAACACGCGAAATTCCTTTTTATCCATTTTTTTCACAATAACAAAAGTTGCTTCACTCAAAATGCTATAATTCACAAATTAATGATCCGACAGCTGTCAAATTTATACACGCATCTTTTGAGGGTTAGGGCTAACTAAAAAACATATGAATTTAATTTTAGTAGCGCCATAGGGACTTTTCAATTGACTTGTTACAACAAGACGAAAAATTATACTTATAATCACTTTTTTCGAATCTTTATAGAAGTACAAATTTTTTTTTATGTTTCAAAATCTATTTGGCTGTTAAGTTAAGGAGCTTCCATCAGACCTTCAGTTAGAAGAAATTTACTAACAAAATGATAATATGCAAAAAATGATATTTAAAAATTTACGTGCTTGGTGATTAATATCTGTATGTGGGTGTAATTACTAAAGTGAAGAGATGTTTTTTGAAACTTATATAAATGTAAAATTGCGATAAAATCATTATTTGTAGATGACCGTTAGTACACAGATTTATTGACGGACAAAAAAAAAAGGTTCGAATTCCAATATGATGAAATACTGTTTCAGAAAAAATAATTATATTCATTGTATTAGTACAAAATTTAACCAGTTCTGTGTGATATATTAATTATGTATTTGAAATACTTTATTAATTTTTACAACTGTCAGCATGCATATATAAATGTTATTTAAAGATATTAACTTCCTAATAAAAAAAAATTGAGTCGAGTTTTTGATGTTTTAGGAATAGAGTTGCCTATGCAAATAAATAACACTAGTAAAAAGGAACTAATGACCATAATTTCGATAAACATTTCTAGGAAAATGAGAAAAATAATTACTTAAAATATTAAAATTTACATAAATACTAGGGATTTAAGAAATTTGGAATATTTTGAAAAAAATTAAATTATGAAATAATTATTTGTTTGACAATGCATTTTTTTTTCTGAAATGCAAATTTTCTCTGTTTATAAATGTAGTATTGATAAACTTTTTTTTAAATATCCAGCATTTAAAAATTACTGATAAAACGCAATATATATATATACAGTGGTACCTCGACATACGAGTTTAATTCGTTCCGCAACCTTGCTCTTATCTTGAATTACTCGTATCTCGAAGCAAATTTCCCCATACAAAACAATTGAACTACCAGTAATCCGTTCCTACCCCCAAAATGTAACCCCAGTTATTTTTGTTACGTGGTTTTGAATAATAAAAACGTATTTATAAATGACAAATATTTATTGTACAAAAACAAAGAAGAGAATGTAAAGAAATAAATTAGGTATCCTCACTGGTCTTTGCCTTTTTCACAACATTTTTCTCGCTTTCACCTGTAGGCCGTTTAGAAAAAAACATGTCCAAGGAGGTTTGTTTCTTCCTCCCTCTCAGAATGTTCCGGAAATGAGTTAGGCAAGTGTCATTAAAAAGATCAGATGCACGACCTGTTGTAACTTTTTCTGGGTGTTTCTTTTCCACGAACTGTGAAACTCTCTCCCACATTAATAAGATCTCCTTTACACAAAACGCGAACACAACTACACAACTTATCACAGCCGAAGCACGCTGCTAACTGATTCACTGACCGTGATGGGCGTGACCGCTTGGCCTGCGGTCGCGTGCTACTACCGGCCGACCTGCTAAACCGAACTCGTATCTCGAATTTCGCTCGTAACTCAAAGCAAAAAATCACTCGCTCGCCGGCTCGTATCTCGAAAAACTCGTATGTTGGGGCACTCGTATGTCGAGGTACCACTGTATATATATATATATATATATGGCACTTTATCAGTAATATTATATATAGATATATATATATATGGCGCTTTATCAGTAATATATATATATATATATATTGGTGGAATTTATAAAAATGGTTAAGGATATATAAGTAGTAATGAAAAATACTTCAATAAAGAAATGAGTAAGAAATTTTTTAGAAGAAATATGGATGGAGAAGTAATATATTGCAGTGATGAATTAATCAAGATCAATGTTAGTGTTACATATATAGAGAGAGACAGTTTGTGTGATGTTGTTGATAAATGTACAAATGGAATTACTTGAAGCTATGATTTAAGTCATAAGTCTGCTAAAGATGTATTAATCAATGAGAAAGTGATTGATAAACAACCTTATGGGAATTATAAAACGAGGCTATTTTCGAAAAGTAATTGTAAGAGTAAAATTGATTATTATAATAATTTATACATTGTAACTTTAGTGATAATAAAAAATATGATATACAAAGTCTGGAAACATATAATAAGTTTAAAACTTAATTACAATATTTGTAATAATAATATTTGCAAAACATGTAAAATAATTAATAACTAACTACTTAATATTAATTCTAAATTTACTTTTTATGAAACTTATAATTGGGTTTACTTACTTAATTGTAAAATATGTGATTATATGTAAAATGATGAGACTTTTAATAATATTAATGTACTTTTTGATTTACATAGTCAAGACACGAATAACTTTAGGATATGACAAACCGCAATGAAATTGAAATTAGAGGACTTTTATATTTGTACATTAGAAAAAGTAGAGTTAATAATTATTACGATAGTACCTAGTTATATAAGAAGATTATTGTTGGAAAATTATTATATTAAGATTTAATATTGCTTGCAATACTATATACATATACGGTCTTAGTAATTATTTTCTTAATAAAAATAAAATTCAATTTTCTAAACAAAAGAAGAACAAAAATATTTTTATGGAAATTATAGTTACAACATGCACAAAGTTTCAAATAAATATAATAATAAAAGAATCAATAACAGAAAAATGTATGGATATGCATGTTATTAAAGAAAAAAATCAATTTTGTACATAATGAATTGGAAAAAGACTTTAATATTAAAAATATTAAATACTATAGATTTGGTATGCAGAAAAGAAAAATTAAAATTCTAAGGGATTTTATTATTAAAGTAAATATAAAAAATTTGCCTATATATACATATTGTTAAGGATAAGTTCTTAAATACAAAATTGATGTTTTTAATAATGACAGTCGAAAAAAGAATATTGTGTTAGATTTAAAAATAAATCATATGATAATATGGGTGATACGGCTGGCTGGTTCGGTTGCGTGATGTTGTATATGCGCCAAAGGGTTTGTTTAATATTAATAATAATAATAATAATGCATAAGGTTGAATTTTAATAATATAATATCATATACGTAAAGGTTGTAATAGCCAATATGTATGTAATAATATGTCAATAATACATGGATTTGTTTGTATATCAATAATGCACATAAAGGTTATGTAATATTAATAATAATATGTATTAATATATAAAGATTTGAATTTTAATATGTATCAACAATAATAACAACCAATAATATCTAACCAATAATAATAATAATAATGTAATAATATGTAGCTTTTCTGTAATAATAATAATATATGCGTAAAGGGTTGTTTATTTTAATAATATGTACATGTAAAGGGTTGTGTAATATTATTAATAATAATAATGTATATCATCAATAATAATATAATGATTTTGCAAGAATTGATTTACGTACTGATGGATAATTGAGGAAAGGTTTTCATCACGTGAAAATCAGCTGTGGCTCTAAGGTTTCAAGCCAAAGATGCCTGAGGTTTCAACTGCATTAATAATTTTAACACTAAATTTACTAAAGGTGGAATAATTTTTGCAAAATACTTTTATAACTTTGATAAGACTAATATTATTAAAACTGTTTTTAAATTA
>BMAW01036728.1:286179-325262 GCA_019974015.1 Nephila pilipes
ATTATAGTTACAACATGCACAAAGTTTCAAATAAATATAATAATAAAAGAATCAATAACAGAAAAATGTATGGATATGCATGTTATTAAAGAAAAAAATCAATTTTGTACATAATGAATTGGAAAAAGACTTTAATATTAAAAATATTAAATACTATAGATTTGGTATGCAGAAAAGAAAAATTAAAATTCTAAGGGATTTTATTATTAAAGTAAATATAAAAAATTTGCCTATATATACATATTGTTAAGGATAAGTTCTTAAATACAAAATTGATGTTTTTAATAATGACAGTCGAAAAAAGAATATTGTGTTAGATTTAAAAATAAATCATATGATAATATAAATTTTAACAGTATTCTCTTAATAAGCATGAAATTTTTATTCCTATTAATAATATTGTTATCAAGAAGCTCTTAAATTTAATAAATATAAAGAAAGTTTTAATTATAATTATAACAAATGTTAAGAATCGCAAAGTATATATGAGTGAAATTGTAACGATTATAAAGAATATATAAATGAAGAATACCATCCTGTTGTAACTGGTAATCTAAATGTTATTCGAGGAAAATACTTAGAGAAATTATGAATAAGGGTACAGGCTTCAGAATTATAAATTTTAATAATAATAATTATATTATTTGGCTAATAATAATACTAAGTTGGCTAGTAAATATAAATTACCTGTTGAGGTATTTAAAGAGTTTCAGTTTTACATTATGGAGGAGTTTAAATATTTGAATTTTAACGTTAAAGATAGCACTAAGATTTTAGACCACAAGTTGTTCTGTAAAATGCGGGATTGATTCGTTGTTTGTTGTATTGAATAGATCATAGGTGACTATGCAAGATTCAGCATGTTGTTAAATTTGAATGAAGCATCCATTCATAATGTTTTGTGTGTTTGTTAATGTTGCTAATGGTGACGGAAGTCACTAGAATTGTATGCATGGAATTTGTATATGTATAAGGTTGTATGCCGTAGCTGTATGTATGTAACTCAACATGTATGTATGCGCCAAAATTTATGTATATGTAGCAACCATGTAGCATATACACATAGTTGTATGTATATGTATGTATGTATATATGTATACATAAGATTTATGTATGTATGTATAGATTTTGTGTTATGTAGCCTTGTATATGTATGTAATATAAGTTTGTGGCGTAGCCAATAACTAACCAACTATATATATGTAACAACATATGTATGAGATTTTGTGTATATGAGTTTTGTCTGCTCAGTCACAGGGTGATTTCTGTCATAATGTGGCGATTAATAAACATTAATAAAACATTATGAATGAGTTTATTCACCAGGGCTCTTATAAAATTTTGCATAGTCTGATATTCAATATAAACAAATGATTAATCTGTATTTTATAGAATGTTGGAATCTTCCAAGAACTCAAATATTTAAGCTCTCAAAATGAAACTCTTTAATACACTCGGCAGTATTACTAACCAACTTAATGATAACCAAATATAATTATTATTAAGGTTATAATTCTGTTATAATTTTCTCTAAATATCGAACTCTTCCATTGGATACCAGTTACAACTTGAATATTTGTTCTTCGTTGCCTTCAATTCTTTATAATCGTTACAATTCACTCATATACTTTGCGATTCTTGGCCTTCGTTATAATTATAATTAAGGCTTTTATATTTAAAATTTAAGAGCTTCTTGATGTAGCTAATGACCAATAGATCAAAATTTCATGCTTATTGAAGAATGCTGTTAAAATTTATATTGTATGTGATTTTATTTTAAATCTGATATAATTGTCGATATTAAAACATCGATTTTATTTAGAGGAACATCTTAACAATGCTAACCTTAACTTCAGACAGGGTATATTGCACAATAAAATCCTTAGGCTACAATTTTCTGCCATAAATCTATATTATTTAATATTTTTAATATTAGAGATCTTTTCAGTGCATTCTTTTAAAGGCTGCGATTTTTATTTAATGTATGCATAATCAGTGATGACTAACATTGACCATGTTATTTGAACTTTATTGGCTCATTATTACTCAATTTCCGTAAAATATTTTTGTTCTTCTTTCGTTTAGAAAATTGAATTTTAACACCGTGAAAATGATTGCCCAGGCCGTATGTCTTAAATATTATAATGATTTTCGGCAATCTTCTTGCTCTGTTAGACGCTATCGTGTCAATTGATATACTTTTCAATGTACGAAATGGTATTCAGGCTATTGCCGGACCTACTATCTGGTCGATATTGTTTATGTCAATCAACGTTAATACCGAGATGCTCGTCATTTACGCCTAAATCTGTTACAATTAGTAAACCCGGTCTGGAACATAAGAAACCAGATTTAGAGATGCATCATTAAATGATTGATTGACCAATTATTTTGCATCGTTTTGCAGGTAATATTAACCCGCAATGTTAGTGGACGCAAACTTTGTATGGCGAACTTTTAACGCTGTCATATTTTTATTGTCATGACCACAGTAACGCTCGTGACCATATTAATCGATTTTGCTCTTCTGTCGTAACTTTAGTTTATTCCCATAAAGGTTGTTTTACATCTTGTTAATACATCTTTTAACGAACATTCGTCGCTCGAAACATTCAATTTTGTCATTTATCAACTTCTACCAACGCCAGCGATGATCTTGTTAATTCATCGCTGCAATACTTCTCCATCCACCTTCTCTAAAATTTCTTTTGACCAGTATTTTCGTGCTACCCATCCTTGACCATTTTTATAAATTCCACCGGCTATAACTGTATATTACTGATAAGCGCCATGCCTCTAACCAACGGCAATGTGTAGCCAATAACCAACCAGCCAACAATAACAACATATGTATTGCTGATAAGCGCCATGCTCTCATATGTCTGTATATCTGTGCTGATAGCTGCCGTATATATGTATATGCAGTGTTTCTCGTGCAGGTGCTGGCATGCTGGACTACTACCTTGGCCAACAATAACGGTGGCGAGAAATTCACGGTCTTATTCATTTGGCAACCCGGCTGTGTACGCGACACTGTTAACAGCTGATGAGACATTCTTAGCGTTTTCAAGGTCTTGTGTGTCGGGAGGCACGGTCGTGGTAACGGCAGATCGTGCATCTGATCTTTTAATGACACAGCATTTCGAACGTCTGAGGAAGGAAAATGAGCATCATGGACATGTTTCTAAAGCGACCTACGAGTGGCTGAGAAAATAACGAACAGTGATGCTAATTTATTTCTGCATTCTTCTTCTTTGTTTTGACGCGATAAACTGGTCGTTACTAAGCTCGTTTTGTATTCGAAACCGCGTACTGAGCTTGGACCCACTTTATTGATTCCCGACGTTTTGTGTGATTTATGAAGATCCTGATGGTCAGATAGTAGGGTTGAACGAACCAAACGTGTCGGTGTAATAATAATATTAGTTTTATAAAAGATAAAAAAAATTACCTTATAGTTATGTCTTCGAAAATTTGTTTAATTCTAGAAATATATAGAGGATTTAATTATTGTTATTTTGGTTAATTTTAAAAAAATAGAATTAATAGTTCTAAATCTTTTTAGAAATTTAAATTACTTAATAATTTTTTTTATTTAATCATATTTGTTACAACGGTAAAAAAATATCAACAAATTAATAACATGGTGGTCTTACTAGTATTAGTCTCATAAATATTTATTTACATTTAAGTAAAAATAATTTTATACACAATAATAAACTGACTTTATTTAGATATTTTGATGACGTTATCTTTAACAAAATAATTTTAACTCAAAATTTAAGCAGAATTTAATGTTGTCTTCTCCTTATTTAAAAAGGAGAAAAATTATTTATGTTATAAGAATTTATGTTAAAATTAATATAAATTCTTGTGAAATAGATTTCTTAGATCTTAGATATTAACTTAAAAATTGTAGATAATAGGATTATTAGAACTATTTTGGGGAATTCTTCCGAATTAATAAAGTTCCTTCTTTGATAGCAATTTAAGCTTTATATATATATATATATATATATATATATATATATATTTACGTAGAAATATTACATTAGTTAATATGCTTTTAAATTTTCAAAATAATTCGATTGAATTCTATCTTATATGTGCTAAAGTTGATACCCTATCAATATTCTTTTTAAAAAAATGAATTTATAAATTATAAAATAGATTAATTTTTAAAATTATTTATTTGAATAAATTTATTAAAGTTTTATTTTGAAAAATATTCATTCATATTATTTTCTTTTAATTTTGCTCCTTTTACTTTTTTAATTTAATGAATTTTTACCATGTACTTTTATTAGTATTTTATTGGATTTAAACTATTTTGTTATGAAGTAACTATGCTGAGTAAGATTGTTTGGATTCATAATGCTAGTACAACTACGCTTTCTCAGTCTCAAGCCTGAGACAGCATTTTAAATTGCTTTACCTCCATTTCTGAGGCTACCGTCTTATTAATATATTTTTTTTTATTTCATTAAAGTCTTAGTAATGT
The DNA here is from genome assembly GCA_019974015.1 of Nephila pilipes. Lineage (NCBI taxonomy): Eukaryota > Metazoa > Arthropoda > Arachnida > Araneae > Nephilidae > Nephila > Nephila pilipes. Next base: position 290,681 of record BMAW01036728.1, read on the forward strand.
TTCTGTCTTTTAAAACTATTGTTATATTTGAATAAGTTTAATTACTAGTTTTAGTTTTACATTTTAAATATAGATTAAATTTAATTTGCAACAGTTCAGTAATTTATTATTAGCATATACACATGTATATTATTTGTTTTATGTTATACTTATACAGCAATTTAAATTACTTTGCTTCTTTTTTCAAACTTTGTTTTTAATTTTCAGCTTAATTTCCTTATTTTAACTTTGTAGCTTTCATTTTATTAAATTATGCTATGTATGTTTCAAATAGTTTAAGTTTTTACCTTGGTAATCATAGCATTTTTCTACTACTTTTAATTTTGCGTTTTAAATTTTTTTACTTTATTTTCGTTGTAGTTTCATAGATTTTAAGAATATATATATGTTTTATTGTGATTCCTTTTACACAAGAAAACACTCTCAGATTCACGCGCATATTTATCTACCTATATATATATATATATATATGTGCGTGTGTCTATATATATATATATATATATATATATGTCTCTCTTTATATATATATGTCTATATATTTATATATATATATAAGCTCTTTTAAAATAATTTTTCCATTTATTTATTCATAATACAATTTATAAAAAATGTACTGCTACTAAATGTATTAGAAAATATTTGCTTCCAAGGGTTTTTAAACATTGCGTGGCCTTAATGTAACATAAAAAATTAGATTAAAAGAAGAATTACTAACTGTAATGAGTTCCAAGATTTAAATGCTCTTTTTTTTGTAAAAACACATTTGAAAAAAAGCTAATGCCTTTTATATAAAAAAGATTTTCTTTTGTTAGTTTTCCATCCTTACTTAATCCTATTTCTTATAACAGTCCAGAGTTTGTCTCTACTTCTACGGTAGCTACAGAAATAGATACAGAATAAGTCAAGCTGTTTTGGTTAGTTTGAAATTAAATGTGATAAACATTGAGGCTATTTTATTTTTAATAATTGGCTTATATTAAGAAAATCCCAGTATTATTTATTTCACTTGGTTGTAACTTATTATTCGATTATTACGACATTGACGAATTAATAGTCAAATGAATAGAAAATCATAAATTTATGATAACCAAATTATTTTATTAAGACGTATGAATGTTAAAAAGTCAATTTCGAACTGTAGAAAAATCCCTGTATATGCATTATTTTTTTAGGATTAATATTATAAAGATAACTTATTTCATGCAGTCTAATGGCATTCGAGTCCTTAGTAGACTTATCCATAAGGGTCTGAGTTATAACTTCTTATACTTGTCAATATGTGGATACAGTCACTATTCTTCGTTTAGAGCTACCACTCACTCACTCTCTCTCTCTTTCTCTAAACCTAACTAACTTCGTATTAAATTCTTCGCTGCTTATAAATTCATTTCATTAAACCTATTCGTTATAAGTCAATAATTCTAATCAATCTTTGTAAGTCACTTTTCATTTATTTAGGAAGAGATTTTCGATTTAAACAATATCATATTAAAATACCCTCAGTATTAGTTGAAAAATAAGACGCGATAAATCTGCTCTATAATGTAATATATTGGTCAACTTAATAATTAATCAAAATCAAGTTAATAATCTGCAACAGCAATCGGCTAATGTTTACAGTATATTGCTTCTATAACATTTAAAGGCAGTAAAAGTATCGATATTTTTTTTAAATATTTATATGGAAGTGCGGCCCTGTCAAGATTTTCCCCTAGTTCTAATAAAGTTGTACTTCTAGATCAAATACAATTCATAAAAAAAATATAACTTGAGAAAAAGTATAATAAAGGGGTAAATGTAATTTCTACTTAAAATAAGTTAAAATGTTTGTTTTTCCTTTTTTTATTGGACAAAAAACACTTTTTGGCGCGGAGATTCTTCTTTTTTTTAATAACTACATTAATTTTCTTACACTTGTAGTAAATTATGTGTTTCCGAGTATATTTATTCATAATACAAATGCTAGTCATAATTAATCAACTTTTACTTTAATTGAACTAAATATCAAGCAATTCAGAGAGCTTTTTACTTTTTTCATAAGCAAATCACTTCGCTTATAAAATTAAAACCCTCCAGGATTCAATCATGTTTGAGCTAATCTTTTATATAATATATCTAATAAAAATTTAACTTTCTTCCTCAAATTAATTTTTTTCTTGAAATTGCGATTTTAAATATCATGTTATTTTAGTTATTAAAGAGAAATGTTACTAGCTTTCGAACATCATCTTCACGCGAAAAGAAGTTTTTCTCTATTGAAACAGAATAATAGTAGAGTAGATCAAAGAGATATGTAATAAAATTTGTAAATTCTCCAAAAGTAACCTTTTACAAAAATCGAAGTGGTCAAATTAAATTTCATTAAATTTCGAACTAACTTTGTGGTACTTCAGGCACTTAAGATATTTTGGTTGCCTGAAATTTTATGAGAACTCTCTTTTTTGTGTACACACACACACACACACACACATATATATATATATATATATATATATATATATATATATAAATGTAGATATATTTATATATATACTAAAAATTTATGAAAGAATAATTTAAAATATTTAAAAAGACAAAAATCCAGAAAGAAATGTAAAAATAAAAGAAAAATAATATATATATATATATATATATAAATTTTAGATTAAATATCAGGCAAGAATTTGCTCATATTCATTTATTTTTATTAACTTTCTCATTGGTTGGTACTAAAATAGAAAATAAATGTAAATTTTTTTTTGTTGAAGAATGTACGCAATTATTTTATCAAGTTATAACTGCGTTGAAATAATTGCGTATACATTCTATAACAATAAAAATATTACATTTATTTTTTGTTGTTATATTTATTTTTTATTATTCATTTTTCATATTATATAAAATGTCGCACTTCAGGCAAAGTATTGTGTTGAAACACATATTTTTTTTTGAAATATATTGCCTGAAGGAATTTCACTTTTTCTCTAAAATAAGCATTAAATGTTTAATTTCAATTTTACAATAGATGATGGTGGAAAAGAAGACAAACCGATAAACTTAAACACTATTTTACATTTTCATACATTATCATTAAAATTGTCAAAAATTAGCAAAAACTATTTAGAACCCGTTTTGAATAAGCTTCTTAAAACTGTATTGAAATGTATTTTTTATTAATAAGTTTACCAATAAAATGTTCACTTTATCAAGAAAGATATGTATGAAGTAATTGAATATATTTGCTCAATATCTATTAGAAGATTTTTTGCTGGAATTGTAAATACTCATTTTCTGTAGTAAAGAAAACTAGATAAACGAATAAACACATGAAATTAAATACCAACATGGGCTTAATGCATTCTAAATGTCTAAAGTTGCTACTGTGATTTCACTCTAGTTAATGACACAAACTGTTTAAGTTAAAACTTAAGTATTTGTAAGAAATACAATTGCTGTTATCATCCATAATCCATTAAATAAATTACGTTACAACTTTTAGCATTATGAAGGACTCCATTAGAAGTGTGTTACTCAAAATGTGCCCATGCGAAATGTGTTGTTCGAAGTTATAAAAGCTCCATTCAAAGTTAAGTGTTAATTCAGACTCAAAGTTTGTTTCAGAAAGCTCGTATCATTACTCGATTTACAATTCGTTGACACTAGAGATTGCAATAATGGTAAATCGATTGATATATTAATCAATAAATTGCGAATTTCAGCCTCAGATTGTTAAGGTAATTTTGCATTGTCTTACCGGAAAAAAAAACTCAGGTAACTATGCAAATAACTATATTATACATTTTTTACTTGTTAACTGGGAGTAATGATTTGAAGAACAATTATGAGGATTATTTTTAAGACGTCACACTTAGAAGCAATGTGAGGGCTATTAGCGATGGACTTCGTAATTTTAGTGAGTCAAAGGAGGCTTTCATATATCATATATAAAAGAACGATGATTTATTTTTCCTTATTCTTTACTACATCTATTCGAAATTGATTTCAATATTCAGAAAAATAAGAATATTATGGAATATTATAAGTAACAAGTAAAATTACAATCAAAAATAAAATCGTGATATTGAATGAACGCATATATACGAGTAATAAAAATTATACTCATATTATGGTCAGCCAAGTAGAAACTGAAATAATTAATGTTGCTAACTCCAAAAATTAAATGCTGTCAAGGTCGAGGTCTCACAGAGTGTATTGCTTTCATCGAGTCGTGTTAGAACCTTGAGGCCATTAAAGAGACCCGCCGTGTAGAAGAGCTGATGCATGTTAAATCTGTTCGAGATTCCAAATCTTCCTGCTCGCTAGGGGGTAGACATTTGGAGATGGAGGCGATATCTCAGGTGTCTTCCTCATCACTTGACCGAGGTTCAAAATTACGAGATCCGTCATCAATAGCCCTCGTGTTGCTTCTCAGTGCAATATGAAAGAGCTTTTTCTATGACGGCATTATATTGTTCGACAATTGGATCATAGTTAGAAGATTAAAGTGTAATTAATTTATGCTTCTTATGTGCATGCTTTTAAATCACGTTGACAAATAGATCACTCATTTAATTATATATTATTATTATGTTTCTTCTGAAAAATTAATTCTCGTATAAGTGTTACAAATCAGTTGTTATAAAATGACTAAATTTTTATTACGTTCAAAATACAACTTAATTTCATATACTTTGGTCACAGTATACAAGAATAAATAAATGTCTTATTATAATAAATCTTTATTTTATATTTACGGCTTAAAGAATTTCCTGTAAATTACCGTTATACCGGTTTTATTTGAAAATTTTACCAAATTACCAGTAAAAGAAAAACTCGGCAAATATGCAATCACTAGTAGACACGCATTTGGGAAGTACATTAATTTACGAATACAGAAAACTATATTTCTAACTATATTTTCAGATAATACAACAAATAATGGAATAACTCAACGAATGATTTTGCTTCAGAGACTTCTTGTTTGGTACGGCTTAGATTTGCATTAATACATATATTAACATGTTTTACTGATTTATTGACTAAAGAATGTCACTTTATACTTAGGGGGGATTCTTAACCTTCCAAATTCTTTATGTATGAAAATGCCCTCTGGGGAAGATAATATTTTGCAATACATAATTCATTATTTTTGTCATGTTCAATAGACTTATTATTATGACTATATATTTGCTTACTTTTTGTCATTTTCCTCATATTTCAAATAAAAAATCTCTATAACACTTTTAAAATCAGTATTTAACACTGAAAATGCTTATAGCGATAAAACTCAATGTTGAGCAACACATGAAAAATATCCTGTAAATAAAAAAAAATAAAATAAAATTTAGTCACCCTGGTAAACATTTAAAAACTTACATTTACTTCAACAAGTTTAACAAAATGTGTATCTAGATCACACTGTTATGTTCTCGTAGCATAGAATCGAATAGTATAAATGATAATAATAAGCAGTCCTCTACAAAGAAACATTTATGATTCCTCTCTTTTGCTTTTAGTGACAAACCAGAAAAAATTTAATATTGTTAAAGCTTTTTTTAGTTTAGAAAATTTAAAATTTTTTACCGAAGGTAACTCAAAAATTTAAATAATGTGCATTGTTAAAACAGATATTTGACTTTAATCTATAATGTAGTAATTCCACTACACAAAAAATGCATTTTAACAAAGACAATTCCAATCTATAATTAGAAAAAGAAAAGTATTTTAGCTATATTAAAGCTATTCTTTCATTGAAAGAGATTATAATATAAGATTTTATCTCTTATTAAAATAATACATTTGCTGTTAGGTATATATATCCTTAAATTACCGAATAGTCTCTCTTAACATATCAACAAGTTTTTAAAATGAAAACTATAATTATATTCTTAGTTAGACTGACATTTACAAAGAGCACAAAGTTAAATGGTTTTTTTAACTTTAGGTTCTTAAAAAGATTCTTAAGAAAAATACAATTTTTTATCCAACTGGTCCTGAGTTTGTGTTTAATTTTTAACTTATCCAATTTAAAGAAAGGATAAAAATTTTGCGTATACTATTATTAGCTACAAGTAAAAAATCGCTAGAAAAGGTGAAGCTTTATTAAGTTTTAGTTTATTAAGTTTTTGCAAGCTCCACAAGAGTTTTTTTTAAAAAAAAAACTCAATTTATTATTGTAATTAAAATAAGGGCATAGCTCGCATACCTCATTTCTGTATCTTATTAGTTTTTTTTTAATTTAGAAAGGTTTCAGTAACAAAGAATCATTCTAAGATTAAATCCCGCTCTCAAAGAGGAGTTCTCATAGATTTAAAATGCACTTTCATTGTAAGAAGTAACATGCGGTATTTTTACAATGGTATTATTATAAGATGCTATAATTATTTTCAAAATTTAATAAAGACTTACAAGGACAAAAAAATGAACCGAGCATTTTTCTAACACGATCTTCATTTCCATAAAAATTAACACATTCATTTAAAATTAAATTTTACATATGTATGACTTAGGTACAAGTAACTTCTTTTTTAAAAGAATTTAAATGCTTCATTTTGTATATCCTAAAATTCTCACTTTCTGAAATAATAAATGTTAGATATTTCAATTTTGATTTTCAGTTGTCGGGTAAATTCTTTTTAAAAGTGAAGATAATTTATCTGACAGTATTTGATAATGAAGTTTTCCCTGTTTTGAAAATAACTCATTTGTTATAAATTACTGTCTTTAGTGAGAAGATAAAGTTATCAATTTACATAATTGGTCATATGTACAAGTAATTAGTATCTGTGACTTTTTGAAAGTATAAATTCAGAAGTCGCACAAATTTAATTCTCTACAAAATAGAGCGTGTATTATAATTATCGATGGGAATTGTTCATATCTACTTTCCTTATTTCATAGTAATTTATCCTCTTTAGTTCAGCACGTTCTGGACCATCTTGCCGTATGAACTGTTTTGCCAGAATATCAAACGTCAGTATAGTTTTAATTTGTTTTACTAAAGGTAAATCACTCTAGATAAAAATTTAAACGATTAAAATATATATTTAATGTTTATACACATTCTGAATCTATGTGGTCCATATTACGATAAAGAATTTCCGTCATTCTCAAATCCAAAATTAAAATCAAACAGTGAACATTAATTAAATGAATATTTTTCCCACTGATGAAAAATCAAAAAAAAAAAAAAAAATTATATAATACAATGATAGTTAAAACAAGTTGTGATGAGCTTCTCTAGTCACACATGCTTCCACTTATTAGCTTTATCAGCACTTAAAGAACACCTGATGGACTTCGAGGACATTGCGCAAACATTTGTACACAATAGTAATTTTGTGCAAACGAGGTATGTAACTCGCGAGAAAACAATAAACACTGTAATGACATGGGAACACTAACAGTTACCCTGGGCAAAAATGTGAGTAAATGTGAAATGTGCTGCGACCTGACGATCAAGGTCAACCTACTCTCAAACCCACACGAAAAAATACTATAGCGAGCTTTTCAGCCGGTGCCGTTTTATAGAATGTACAGAACCATTGAATTCTGAATTAAAGAGATGTTATTGCATTATCTTTCTAATTTACTATTTTTCACTTATTTAATACTTTTTTCATTTACGACTCAAGAAAATAAAAATATAATAATATACGAAGCGATACTGCTCTACAGATATAACTAAGCGGCAAAAAAATAAGAATTATGTAAAATTTAAACAGGAAATGTATTAAAATCTATTAATTATCTGAAATTTATTTGAAGCATTGTAACACCTTTTAAAAGAAATGTTAATCATATTATAAAGTTTCTTAGTGAAGAGATTACGGGACAATTTTAATGATTTTTTTATAAAAGGATTGTAGCATTTTGTAATAAATTTAAGGAGAAGGTATAAATGTATAATTAAAGTTAAGTTATATAGCTATAAAATGTTATAGTTCTTTTATTTTTACGTTCCAAGAAGCGTAATTTTTTAAAAAAGTTAGGAAATCATCTCAAGTATCATGCTTATACAAATCTTGATCGTTTCTTAAGAAATAAAATAGAATGATAAAATTGAATTTTCAAAATGTTATATTAAACCTTTACATAAGTTTCAAATTGGAAAAATCAGCGGTGATCAATATTTTTGAAATTATGCTGAAAATTTGGAATTGATATATATTATATATGTGTGTGTGTTTCATTGCTTTATGAAAACTAAGCAAATTTCAATTTCCAATATTTAAGTCAACGTTGGAAGATTTTTCATTAACGTTTAGTGTTCATTCAAACAAGAAATTTAAACCAAGAAAAGCTGATGTTAGAAATCTAATTTAATTGGAATAAGTAATAGAAAAAATAGATATATTTCTAAGTTTATTTAAAATATGACAGTTTAACATTTTATTACAAATTGTAAGATTTGTTGAGTTCTTTGAAACATTAAAATTTCACAATATAATAAAACAAGAAATGTATTCAAATTTATGAACCAATTATGAACACAAAATTAGGCAATTACATTGTTTATCTGCCTTTAGTTTACTATTGCAACAAAACTTTAAGACAGTTATGTTCAACGGCAATATAAGTAACATTACGTATAATTTCCTAATTAAACTAGAATTTATCTCCACTTACGTTTCCAAAAACAACTTTCTCAAATATCACAATTTAGTAGTTTTTAGGTTGCCGAGAAACAACAATAAACTAAAATAAATAAGATAAAATTGCTAACATTATTTGAAATTAGATACGATTGAAATATGATAGAAATATAAATTTTATTTAGACATCATATTTTGGAGAGATAACAAGCAAACCAATAGTTATATTTGTCCACTTTAAGCAAGTCAAAAAAAAAAAAAAAAAAAAAAATTCGATTGAAGCGTAATGTCCTGCTGGTTAGAGTGGGGAAGTTGTAGAGAATATTTTGGTATATTAAATTTTGAAATAATATAAAATTTCAAAAGCATAACTCCGTAGTAGCTCATGTTTTTGCTTGATCAAATGTCTGGTCTCTTCCTAAAACGTTCTTAAAAGTAATGATCAAATTACAACTTTTGCACTAAAATTACCTAACTCGAATTTAAGAACATGATAAAAACTCAACGAATTTTAAATAATATGTTTACATTTTTAAATTGTGAAAATATACGAATATCATATTATATATCTTAAAGAAAAAAATAAGGAAGAATTAAAAAAAAATATGTGGTTTAGAGCATCTTGTAACCAGTAAACATAAAATCGGAATACAGCAGACCGAATGTTCAAAAAAATTATTCATTTTTTTGTGAAGCAACAATCAAAATTAAAAGAGAAAATATTGGTATCTGTTGCTACAAACTCCTTCTACATTAAGAAACACCATCAAAGTTATATAGCATGCGAATGCTTATGAAAATTATATAAACACGTGTTTCCGAAATTGCGTCAAAAATTTCTTTTGGTCGTACCTAAAAGAAGGTTATTGTTACAATATTCTTCCACCTTATATTATACTGATGTCTCTGAAAGAGTTACATTCAATACATGTTTTCAACAGCAAAAGCGAAAGCATTAAAAAAGAAATAACTGTCACTGGGACACAACAAAATTTCCATATTCAATCGAAACCAGCTTAATTAAAAGAAAGGAACAAGAAATTTTGCTACTGAAAGAGAAGAAAATTGTAAAAAGCACTGAAGAGAATCCAAGAAGCTCAATTATGAAACGAGTTAATTAACATTTAAGAACGGGGAACTTTATATCTGAATAAAGAGAATTCTTTAAAATAATTTGAATTTTTTGATTGGATGTAACTGTAAAGGATTTCTTCGTGGGATATTAAGCAATTCCATGTTTACTTAGAAGAAAGATTATTACAACTTAAAACTCTTTATTATCTGATCCTTCTCTAACTTTACATAACTTTCTTCAACAAAGGAAAGTGTTTTAATTCTTGCAACAATTTAAAATTGGTTAAATTTTTTTTTCTGAGAGAAAGAAGATCCAATCCTCAACATTTTTTAAGAATTGTTTGTTGTTCTTTGCAGTTTCAACTCATAATGTTAATTCTGAGAGAATCTCTAGTATTATGGAATAAATACGGTCAGATGAAAGAAATATATTATTTCCAGAGTTAGTGAAACATTGATTATAACACACTACAACTTTTAAAAATATTAACTATCAAAAATTTAATTAATTATGCTCAACCTCCCCAAAACAAACTCAAATATATATATATATATATAAATATATATATATAAATATATGTACCACATTTCATAGTCTCAGCTACGTTATTTAACGAATTATTAAAATTTCTTTAACAATTTGCTAAATTTTAAATGCTGTTTCTCATCATTTTAATTTTCATGACAGTCATGCAAATAAAATGCTAAAACATTTTTTGTAATTAATGTTAAGTTTTAAATTTTACTAGTTGTATTGTAAATGAGTCTGATAAATCTGTTTATGAAATAAGAATTTAAATATTAGTTATTTTTTAAAGAAAAGACACAAAATTAAACATAGTTGTTTTTTAAACTGTTATTTGTAAAGTCTGATAATTGTCTTTCTTTTTTGTAAATCTATGAATAACTCTAGTACAACTTAAACCTGAGCACGAAATTATGAGGAGCACCTCAAAGAAATTAAAAAAGGTGTTTAAAAAATGATAATTTGTAGAAATAGTAGGAATTTTTTAAACTACTAAATTATTTTGGAAATCAAATTAAATTTCAAATAAATGTTGCATAAAAAAAAGTTTTTTAATGCATAGTTTAGGTGTGTTGAAATATAGTGAATAAATCTTTCTCCTATAAACATCTAATTGCAAAAGTTGACCACAGGGTACTGTTTCCTTTTAAGTATTAGTCATGCGTTTCTTTGCATTCACTGTATTACACCAAAGAATACAGAACAATGACATATTTTTCAATTATTTTCCATTTTCAAAAAAAAAAAAAAAATCAAAACAAATACGTATGCAGAGGAATTTATTTCCAGTTCATATAATTAAACAATTTAAATATACAGATCATGATACTACAAATTGATTTTTGATTTTTTTTTAAATGATTGTGCAATAATTTTAACAAAAACTGCTCTTCTAATAAAAGCCACGTGATTCCTCCAATTTTTCTAAACACAATTTATCATAGTTCTTCAAATGTTAAGGAAACTGTCTAGACGAACTTCTGTTATCTTCACCGTTTTATCCATAATTATTTCCTCGAGAATATACCGACATGAGAAAACTGAAAAATAACATCTACGTCAGGAAAATTGGAATAGAAACCTTAAAGAAAGGAAATTATAAATCGCATCTCTGATTATATATACTAAATTTTTGAGACATTATTTTAATACCCCCTCCCTGAAACTTTTATTTTTTAAAGTAAAATACACTTTCACTAAATTGATCAAACAATCTATGGGTAAACTAATGCTACCTTTTGATTTTGATGCTACACATGAATAATAAATATATTTTTTTTTAAATTTCGCGGAAGTAAAAAAAATATTTTTAAATATTTTCAAAGGCATTACAAAAAGTTTCAAAATCCTCTCCCTTCAGTCAATTTCAAATTCTTGCCCATTAAAGCGAGAAAGTTGCTGAGATAGTTAATGTTATGTATTTTTGACACACAACTAAGTTACTTATCTAATACTTAGACTAGGCCACTCCTTCTGTCGTAATCGCATGAAAATTTTAGTGATCCACTTCAGCTTCATAAAAATTTCAAGAGAAATCCTCCAAAGTACTTTAAGTAGCTGACGCTGTTCACTATAACATTCAACCTGTCTTTAAAAAAACGACGTTAGATTAAGCCATAAAAGCCGTAATGTATGACTGATATAAAGAACTATAGATAATTTTACGATGATTCCAGATGTCTGAGAAATTACAGACAGTGTTGTTTGTTATGTCTGAACTTTCATGGGAGAATAACGATTAAAGCCAAAATAGTATATACCAATCCACATGATTTTCTCCCTCGACAGATGTGTCAATTTAAATTTTCTTTTTCGTACACAGTTAGAAATAAAGAGAATTTCTTCCTTCCTTTTTAAAATAAAGGATATCACTAGAAAAGCATGCGAAGAAATGTAAACATTAATAAATAAAGCAGTTATATTGTATTTTTTTTTGTTTGTTTATACGTGTGCAGTTACAAGCGTCGATGCATTTATACGACGAGTATGTTTATTCATCTACCAGTGTTAAGATTTTGTTGGTATATATGATTAAATATTTAAAAATGGAAATGCTTTTAAGTGCTTTGACAATAAAATTGAATTATTTATGTAATAAACGAAATCTGCTGTAAATTCGGTACATTTGTTGCTAAGAATAATTTTAGCTTCAAATAAAAAATATTAATAAATAAGTAGTTTACAAATCAAAAACTGTATGTGAAATCACAATTATTTCTTAAAAATAAGATTCTACGGGTTTGGGAAATGTGATGAATATTTTTATATGTCTAATATTAGTTCCTTAAGCTACAACACGTATTTATGCTTGTTTTAAAATGGAAACTTTAATTTTCATTGAGTAATTCTTAAAGCAAAGTAGAACATCTCTCTAAAAATGTATCAATAATGCAATAAAGCTGGAGAACACAATATATGTATATAATCTGATATTTTTTTATTTATTTTTAAACATTTTAAGTAAGTTTTTTTTATATTGTGATCTATTTTGTGATGCTGTATAATAATTCTAGTTCTTTATTCGTATTATATTTGGATTTCTCTGGGATTGCTTAGTTGTTTTCATCTTAAATTATTTTACAATGAGGTTGGTTTCTGTTGATCTCTGTTCAGTTTTATCTTCGGTTTTGTTACCTTTTTTTGTAATGTAATGTTGATGGGGATAGATTGGACATTAATTCTGGAATAACCAAGCCTATAACTATGTGCAGCTTATTACGACATTAATTATTTTACACTATATTTCTTTTGCTTTTCTTCAATAGTTGATGCTTCCCATTTTTCAATTTTCTTTTCTTTTCTTGATAATTTTCGTAATTGTCGTTTTCATTTTTCGTTTAATTTACTTTATTTTGAAAATTTTTCTTCCTCGTTTAGTATTTTTCGTATATAATTAACTTTACATATTTATTTTATTCATTTTTCTTTGTTTACTATGTTTTAATTTTATATTTATATTGATTGGTTTATATGTTTATATTATTCAATAGTACAATAATTATTGATATGATTTCCCAACTCTTATTATTGTTGTATCAGTGTTTATTCACTTTTAAAAATAAAGAGTCTTACACACACACACATATATATATAACTTGATAAATTGATTTAACTTGATCCTGATCTGTTGCTTTCATTTCTCAAAGTTAGGTTATGCAAATAATTTAAGAATTGAAGCTAATTGTGTTGTTTATTTTTTGAACATAAGATTATTCTAGAAAAATATTTTAAAGGAGAGTTAAAGTCAGTTGAATCTATGATGTAATTAGGATATGTAGTTGCACTTATTTCATCTAGTTGCCACTGTCGAATTTAAATGTACATGTTCTGGACTGACAGTCTGGATTTACAGGTATTAGTAAAATTTGAGTTGTACCTTGCATTTTATTGCTTGACTCACTTATGCTTGCTGGTTTTCTGGCGATGTTTTAAACTAAAGAATATGTCATATTTTAAGATACGTTTTTAAGACAAGCATTTAGTATTATAATTTTAAATTTCCCTCAGATATAAATCAGTCAGATTTATCATTTTCCTAAAAGACCAAATGATATAATTCGAAATTATCACGGCTATTAGTTTCCTATAATCATCTTTATTATTCTTTACATCGTGTTTTGAGAGAAATTAGGATCCTTTTTTTTTTAAAAAAAATCTGTTCTAATTTTGATATCTGTATTCTGAAAACTTTGAAGTTTTGAAATTCAATGTAATCTATTTCCTTATTCCCTCTGTAAGCAATATTTTATTATGACCTATTAAATCTGCCTTTTTCTAAAATATCCATTTGTTACCTGTTTATTTTTTATAAGACAGATTAAAGTGAAAGCCTTCAAGAATTATTAATCCTGATTTATTTTACTATGCTTCTTTTGAAAAAATTTTTTTTCTTCCAAGTCAAATATTGCTTAACTACTCGTACTTTATCTGTCCGTGTATAGGAAGGAAAATTCACAAATGTTTTCTCACCAAACAGTTTGGACCCATATTTTCCTTTCTGAGCAATTCTTCTAGTGCAGTGCCTTTTTTCGAAAAAGAAATGCGTCTGACAAAGTTTAATATACTTGACGACCTGGAAAGTCACTCCACTTTTTGTGGAACTATGTTCAAGTATCCAGACAGAATCGATAACAGGCTTAAGGAAAATATATGGGCGGTCGTAGGCATTCTTCAGTATAACCAAAACAAACCATTGATTTTATCAAATAGTACGATCACTGATTTGTCTAACTTGTATCATATCTCTGACACTTAGATTTCTCCTCTTCCAGTTAATCATGTGGTGGTCATACTTTTTGTCTTTTTCAAGAAAATTTTGTCTACCAGTGAGAGATTTGCTATAAGCTGATGGACAGTTGTCACTCTTTTCCATAAATCATTCCAATAAATATATGAGCTTTTTGGGAACGAGCGTTAGGAAGAATCTGTTTTTGTTGCATAAATCAATCTGCAGAAAAGGTAGAAAAACAATATCCACATTTTCAATCTCAATTTTCCATAAAAAGGTTTAAAATGAACAGTATTTTTTTTTCTTAAATCCTACCATATTAAGTTAAACTTTTTCTGTTTCACTACTATATGAATTGGTTATTATTTAAGCAGAATTTTCCTTCATATGTTTCGAAAATAGAATCATTTCCTAAGTAATTCCTTTAAATGTAATAAATATTTTAAAAACAATAAAGCCTTGCACAAATATGATATTAAAATAGTATTGTAATAGATTTCTTGAAGTCTTAGTTAACCATCTAAGTAGTTGAGGGATTTGATGTCTTTCACAAAAAATACATGATATTGTTATAAGTTTCATCTTAGAGCATGTTATTAGAATTATTTGAAATGGAGAAGCTTGTCATCTGGATATTTGCTTAAATCTTCTCATTTAAAATAAAGTATTCCTACGCAAAGACCCACCTCCATGAATATTGACTTTATCAATTCGTTCTTCATCGGAATTATTTTGTTGTTCTCTTTCGCATAATTTATTTTTAAAAAATCATTTTTTAATGTGATAAGTTATGTTCTATTACCTCTATATGTTAGAGAGCTGTTTCAGGAATTCTTGGGTTATTTTTATGATGATATCTCGTGCATTTATTTTAAATTCAAGTTTTAAATTTTGTTTAGTATTAAACTACTTAAACTATTAAATATTGTTAGTGGAACATATGAGCTTAATTCACGTATTCAATTTCATTGGGGAAAAGATTCCTGGAGTTATCTTAGTTTTAAAATTTTATAAATTTATTGAGTACGCTAGTGTGATAAAGCTAAGTTGTTGAGTCTGTTTTACTGGCATGAAAATAGTTTTATGATATTTTATTTTTTTTAAAGAATTATTCCCTTATGTAATAAGTCTAATAATATATGATGGACTAATTCCACTTAAAATGTTATCTTGACACCGATAAGTATTTACTAGCAATTTTTGATTTAAAAAACATGTGTGATGATAACATCTAATATTTTCAAGTATATTTCTTTATAATGCCATGCATCATGCCTTGTATTCAAATAGTAAATATCATTTTATTATCTACTTAAAGAAATCAATTTAATTTTCATCCAACTTTCTTATCGCACTGAATTCAAGAAAATCTAAAAAATAAATATCTTTGAAACGGAATAAAGAAAACATAAAATATTTGTAAGCTATTTATGAAAACTTTTAAAAAGAAAGCATGAAGACAAAATAATCATAAGACCAACAAGCAACCACAATACGTGCCATCTTATGCTAGAAATCTTTTTGATATAAATAAAGATAAACATTTCTGATGCATTATGTATTTAACTAACCTAATTTTCGATCATCCGGAAATTTGTTCCGATTTTCGGTCGATGACGTAAGGGCAGGTCAAAATATATCAGAATGATTGGAAACAAACGACATGGGTACGTATTCTAAAAAACGGTACTTCAGGCATATTTGGAAAATCGCTTGGTTACAATATGTTAATTGTTGTCAGTTTCACACGCCTTGAATATGGAAGCAAAGCGCATTATAAGAATTTCATTCTTTTCCTTTACCGGAAAGGCAAAAATGACACACAAGCAGAAGCCATGGTTAATAAAGAAGGTGCTGTATCTGAAAGAATTGTGTGGAAGTGATTTACTTGGGTTTATAACTGGCGATTTCATCCTTGAAGATCAAGAAAACACGGGTAGGTTCTTTGCTACAGATGAAGATCAGTTTAAAACACTGATCAAGAATAACTCACGCTGTATGACAAGTAAATTAGCAGAAATGTTAAAAGTATCAAATTCCACCATCCATGAGCATTTTGTGAAGCTTGGCTTCATAACCAATTTTATGTATGGGCTCCCAACGATTTAACGGAGAAATATCTGATGGATGTCAACGGAGATATCGGTGTATGCAAAATTTCAGTTCTATCAGTGACGGGAAGTGGTTTGAAATTCGAGTACCAAGTGTAAGGTTCGACCCCTTCCCCAAGACCATCACTGCTTTAGTATAAGATACTGTAGTAATGTATTATCTTCAAAGTTATACATGTATACAAAATTTCAGCTCGATCGGATGATAGGAAGTGGAATAAAATTCGAGTACAAATTTTGAACTGAAAAGGTGTTCGAGGATATATAAATATAAAAAATTTAGTAAAAGCTTTTCATAAACTGAAGTAGATAGAGATATATGTGTAAAATGCATTCTTTTTAATTACTATACTGTTTATAGCGTCAAAGATTAATTAAAAGTAATAAACTAATATAAAATTATTGTAATTATTTTTTTCTTGGAGAAATATGTAGTATTCATCAATTGGATTATTTATATTAAGAAACTTAGTTTTACAACAATCAATGTTGTATTCAAAACAGTTTTATTTTTTATTTAAGAAAAATCTAAATTTATTTCACCTTAAAATGAAAAAAAAAAATAAGTAAATAAAAATTAATTAAATATATGATACACATTCTTTATTAATTATTGTTCTATTATGCTTAATTAAAATAAAAATTACACTAATATAACATAGTATTTATCAAATAGATTATTAACATTAAGGAACTCAATTTTAAATAAAACCTTCTTGCACTTAAAACAATGATTTTTGCAAAAATGAACGCAGTCTTAATTTCTTTCACTTAAATGAAAAATAGTTAAGTAAATAAAAATTAAATGTATTTAAACTTCTACTGATAGAAACAAAAAAAATATTTAATATACTAAGCTGCGCCACAGCGTTAATCCACGAGAACAATATTTGAGCAAAGAAAATAATTTTATGTGAAACTCATTTATTTTGAAAAGAAATATGCATTAATAGTTGAACTAACTCAGACAAAACATATCTGTGTTACATGGCCAATTATTCTTCGTTACTTCTATTAAACAGCATTGTGAATTAATGTTTCTTATTTCAAAATAATATTTAATTTAAAAGAAAACGCTTATGAGAAATAATTCTTTCATTATTTTAAGTCTTTCGGCTGCTTCATTTGCTACATAAATTTTATTCGGGCAAAAAAAAAAAGAAAGAAAGAAATAATAATTTAATATTAAAAAATACAATCTCTATTCTTAATATATTTTAAAAAAATTTCAAGACGCTAAGAGCTCGTACTTAATTTGAAATTAGGAATTTTTATAATGATGTATTCAAGGTACATAATATGGCCCTTAAATAACGAGACTGATGTGATAAAATATTTTATTTTGACTCCCTACATATTTACTTATTATCATCTTCAATATAAACCCCTCCTCTATCCCTACAACGCTCCATGCGAATCTTCCATTGTTTGAAACAGTGCTGGAAGTCTTCTTCTATCAGCTCCTTGAGAACGCATGATTTTTTCTCTTTCACAGCTTATACGAACACTTGTTCCTTTTGATGTAGATTTCACCTGAAATCAGATAGAAGTCGTATGGTGCAAGATCCGGCGAATAAGGTGACACTGGTATGCTGCACTAACACTGGTATGCTGTACTTGGCAAGAAATCTCTTGACAGACAATGCGGAATTACTTGTCCTTCCACAATTCGGGATCTTTTTTTCATTATTCTTTCATGGATTTCAGCAAAAATGTAAAGGTATTAATGTTGATTAATAAGTTGACCTTCATGAACCCAGTGAAGGTACACAATCTCGTGAATATCGATAAAAACAATCATTATTGCTTTGAATTTTAATTTGATCGTTCAAGGCTTTTTGGCTCTCAGTGAAGATGGACTCTTTCAGTGCATGAACAGGAGATTCATCATTATAGGAGATTTCTTATATAAGTAGAAATCCACGATTCGTCATACGGTGTTATCCTTTCCAATAAGTTTGGTTCGCTTTCAATGACCTTAAGAGAATCAGTACAAACATTTTTTCAAGCTTCTTGTTAGCAGAGTCTGTCTCATTATTCAATAGCCACACCTCATGTATTAACATTTTTTTTTATTTACAATAAAATATAACACAGTTAAAAGCAAATATTATCAA
This sequence comes from Nephila pilipes, assembly GCA_019974015.1. Classification (NCBI taxonomy): domain Eukaryota; kingdom Metazoa; phylum Arthropoda; class Arachnida; order Araneae; family Nephilidae; genus Nephila; species Nephila pilipes. Next base: position 309,310 of record BMAW01036728.1, read on the forward strand.
TGCAAATTATTTCTTATTTTCAAGATAGTACTAACGAAACACTTCCAGATATGTCTAAAATAATTTTTTCATGTTTTTCTTCCACATTACTCGTTTTGTAACAACTATATTAAGTTACATTTCTATATTAATAGTAGCAGCATCTTAGGAATTTAATTAAATGCCATTTAAAAGGAGCTTAAGTCATTTTTTAGACCTAATTCGTAATAAAATTTTAAAAAACTGTTCAAACGTATATCTCAGAACGTTTAATTAAAGTCACATTTTTAACGTTCTCAAATGTTATTCGAATTAAATTGTTATGTCGCAACCATCTAATTATTTTATTCTTTCTGTATAAAAATTTCAGTGTGTGACATTAATTTGAATACGGTAAACCAGATTTGAAATATAATTATGATTCTACATTAGCAAAAAGGCGTTTTCCCGGCTTAACAGCATTCTAAAATCGTTCTCGTGTCTTGCCTTTGAACAAATTGTTCACTTTGTTAGTTGTACGCGGTCGTACGCGTATTTAATTAACTTTTTAAAAATGTCCATAGCGGGGAATTTGGTATAAAATTTTCCATTAGTCTAAGAAAGATAATTATATTCTGTTTAATTAAATAGGTATTTTTAGTACTCGAGGCATAGCTACATTTTCATCATATACAGATGGAGGACAAAATAGTACGAACACTTGTGAAATAATGGAAAATCTTTATTATTAGGGGGTTGGACCACCCTTTGACTGAAGTACAGATTTAATGTGACGTAGGATAGATGTATAAAGGACATGGACAATATTTAAAGGAATATTAAGCCATTCCTCCTGCAGAAAGGTCTCTAATTCCGAAAAGCTGGATGGAGGTGGAAATCGGGAACGAAGTTTGAACTCCAAATATTCCCATAAATGTTAAATAATATTCAAGTCCGGAGACTGAGGGGGCCAGGCAAGATGTTCAACTTTATCGTCATGCTCCTCGAGCTATGCTTGAACACACCTAGCAGTGTGGATAGGGGCGTTGTCGACTTGAAAAAATGGTCGCTCTTCAGTGAATACAGTCTGGACAAAAGGATGGACATGATCTTCTAGAATGCTTAGATAGTGATTGGATTTTATTCTCCCATGCAGAATAACAAGTGGTCCAAGACCGCCCCAAGATATCGCACCCCATACCATAATGGAGGCCCCCCCATGTTTCACAGTCGGCAAGATGCATTCAGGATTAAACGCTTCTCTGAGCGTTCTCTAGACATAAACGCTTCCGGTCGACTGAAATAGGGTGAATGACGATTCATCTGACCATATTACCTGCTGCCAATGACCAGCCTTTGTGATCTCTGCACCATTGGCGTCGCTTGAAAGCATTAGTTGCTGTCACCAAGGGATTACGAATTTCCTCTCTGACATAAATGTTAGCAGCATGAAGTTCCCTTTTGACAGTTTTTGTTGAAACGGAGTCCTTGAGATGACTGTTCATTTTAATCTCGGATAACGATTGCTTGTGCTTTAGGGCTACTATGCCCTTCAAGACCTGTCTATCCCTATCAGCTAGCTTCCACTTTCGGCCATTGTTGTGCTTTGAAGACGTCGTCTTACCCTCTTTCGTGTACGCTGTTATAACGGCTGATAACGTACACTTTGCAAACCCCAAAAGGTTTGCTGCTTCTGTAATTGATGCTCCACTTAAACGCGCTCCAACGATCATTCCTTTATGGAACTCTGACAGGTCTGACATTTCAACTTATCACAATTAGACAGACGCGTGAAACGCAGGTGACTCTGTTGAGAGACTGATGCCTTCCGCTTCTCGCTCGCTAGGTGGCAGATTTCTATTGCAGTGGCGCGGCTGTACTGCAGGTGTGAAATACGTCATACCTTTTCACAGGTGTTCGTATTATTTTGTCCTCTATCTGTATATTTCATACGAACTCAAGTAAGTAATAGATAACAAACATACAAAAAATATAGTCAATTATTTTAAAATTCTGTATAAATTCATGTTAACAGGAATGTTTTTGAATTAATTCATAATATTTTATAAATTGATTTATATCTCAATTAATGGAATATTTCGAATATAAATATTATATAAATGTATAAAAATTTATTTACCCATTTAGAGAGCAAGCTATTCCCAGAGTTCAGATATATTTAAGATTATAAAGATATGATTAAACATTTTTAAAGATACACTTTAACATTCAATGAATTTATTTATTAAAAGTTCTCTAATATTATCTGCTAAGCCTTTCAGAAAATAATTAGGTAAAGTTTAAATTCAGTGATTAAAACTTAACATATGTTTTCGAAAGGTTTTCTAATTTATCGAATATTTCCTATCATATGAATATTAATAGATAATATGTTTCAAAAACCTGCTCACTTTGTTCTAAAGCCCATTATCTATGAATAATTTTATGAAAAAATTTTAAATGAAACTGTTTGAAATTAAAATTAAATTTTCTTTTCCATTCAAAATTCTCCAAATCAGTTTGTGTTTTAAAAAATGATAGCCTCTAATAAAGACTACAGCGAAATATTTTGCTGATACAGAACTTAAAATAACAACACATCTAAAATAACTCTTTAAACATGTTTTGCCCATCGTATTTTCACTACATTGAACAAGAAACTGAAAGCAGGTGTAGCTCAGGTAAGTTTAATAGGTGCCTTTATTTTCAATGTTTATGTAAAGGATATTCCAAATCACACTCTTACCAACTTAAATGTGTATACGGATGATATGGCTATTTAAGAAATTTAGAAAATCCCAAACAATAATTCTTGCTTTTAACAAACATCTAACAATTCTAGAAATATACTATAATAAATAGAAAATTAAAATTAATGGGGACAAATCAGCTTTCTTACTCTTCTCCCCAAACAGAGGAGACTTCTCTCTCCAACTTTCTTCAACATTTCAATCCCATGGTTTTAGTCCAGATATATTTTGATGTCACTTTAGATAAACCTCTCACCTAGAAAACACGTGAAAAGTTCCATATGTTATATCATAAAGTTTACCCTTGAATAAAACAGAACTCAACAATGAATCTAAATAACGCAGTGTTTTTCACTCATCAATTATGCAACCAATTATCACCTGTGAGTATCCGATGTGGATATATGCCACCAAACGTAGTATCTAAATTCTTGAAACCAAAAGAAGCTCTACCATCAGGATGATGAGAAGAGCCAATCGATACTTGTGATACATAGAAATTCTCAGAGCCCTTCAATTTAAAATCTTCAGAAAACATATATTCAAAAAATCTCAATTCACTTTCTTAACTCATTAGGAAATATTTACAATAATAACATAAAAATTCTTGAAATCTATCCTATTTCTCATAAAAAGACTTAGGCAAATCCTCTCAGATTCCTGTGAACCTCCTTAATTTCCTTCCTGTTTTATTTTTAAAACTTCAAATGCTTAACTTTTCTACATTTTCAGATCTTCTTTTCAGTTTAAATTCCATCTTTCCAAATTTTTCTTTTGCAAACCCTTGCCAGACATGTTCATCCAAACTAATATAAACCTTCAAAAATTTCCATCAGGGCACCCAATAAGAGTCAGAGAAACCACTCCCCTCCAACCATTATAGGTACTCTTCTCCTCAGCACTCAATTTCAACTGAAAATCCATCCAAGCAAGCCTTCCACCCCCATCTTTCACCACCATCTCCAGCAACCAATAGAAAAACTGCATTCTCCTACTCCAATCACTAAACTTTAAAGCATTAGAAATGCTGTATTTTTGCATGCCGTGTTCCCTTTTTAATAATAAATAAACTTTGATGAGATATTCGAGTGGCTCAGAATATATCCATTAAGAGATCAAAGCCCCCCCCCCCCAAAGGGTATTTACTCAATAAACTAAAACTATTGAGGGAGAATATCAATTGTAGAATTCGAATAATGTCTTTTTTTTAAATATTATTGTAAAGTAATAAAATATGGCACTTCAAATGTTTATTGAAGGAATTTTTATTCAATTTTTCTGCCGCTTTTTTAGCATTATCCTGCTAACATTGGGTTTATTTAAATGAAGACGAGTTCTAGTTCTGTTTCCTTCATACTTGTTGCCAAACCCGTATAATCATTTTAAATACAACTCATACATTAAAACAATCACTTCATTAACAAACATTTAAGTCAACATTTCGTCTGGAACAATGGACGACCAGGTAACCAGCTTCAGTAAAGCAAGGTTTTGTCATATCTTAAGAAATATGTCCCCCCCCCTCTCTCTTTATGTTTTCCATTTTCTCAAATTTTACAAAATAAATATTAAAGATATTTCTTGCCATTTAAGGCTTAGTTTAAAGGGGAAAAAATTATCTGTCAAAGAAATTATATTTGAGCTTAAAAATTATATAGCAGCTTGAATTATTTCTTCACTTTTCTTTCTTCGAATAACTATTAATTATAAGGATTTAATTGTAGCTATATTGTAACTAGACATCTTTTGAAAACAGTTTTAATAAGTGGTCTAGAAATATTTTTGAGTGATTTCGTTTAATTTAGCAAGTTCCTGTCTTTTTTGCGTTGATTCGTTTCCATCTAGGGAAAAATCATGCAATCTAATTCTCAAGAAAGGAAATTGTGAATTCCTAGAACAAGAAAAAAAGTGATTAAGCTAAATATGTAAGCAAAGAAGGATAAAAAATACATAGCAATTCTCTTTCAATGAAAAAAAATTCTTATAATTCTTACAAGTGCTCTGTCAACATGGGCGATCTCAAATATTAGTTCTTCTGATAATTTACTGCGTTTCTTTACATTTTGTCCAGAATAAATAGAGGAAATTAATTTTTAAATGTGATTAATTTTCTGATTTGCTTAAGAAAAAGAATTAATTTTTCATATCATTTACTTCAAAGGAAATTGAAATGTAACTAATTTTTGAGAAACGGATGCTTAAATGAGTAATTACTGATTTACAGTTTTCATTCAGAAAGGTAGTACAATTTTCCTTAAGAAAAAGAGAAAAAATAACATGTACTTTGATAAGATATAAAAGATAGCTATATATTTTGAGTATTGTTTTCTTTTTCAAAATCAACGCTACAAATACGATATATATATATATATTTATTATGATTGAACTTTGCTGAAAACAACTACTTCATTTGATGAACCAGTCATTTAAGATTAACCCGTTTTTCGGCTGGGCGAACACTGTAGAGTATAAATTTCTTCGAAATTTTTTTTATACTTTTAAGCGAATGTGTAAAGATCACATTTCCATACATATAACATGTTTCATTTTAAATGCGCTAGATCAATAACTTTGTCATCAACTATTTACTGTTAACGTAAGAAATGTTTTCAAAGAAATCAAAGTAAACCATTTTGAAGAAAAAGTCTTGTTTCATAGTTTTCTTTTGTCCCAAACATACTTACAAATACATATTCTTTTCCCCATTTTGCAACAATTACTCTTACCATTAGGGGAAAAATATATTTAAACTACTGATTATTTGTAAAAGTTTCTTTTCAAGTACCCTAATACCAAAATTATAAGATTAGGGCAATTTTAAATGCGTATTTTTTAAATTGTAAGAAACATTAGACACAAATTAAGCTTGTTTAAAAGCTTAATATTTCATATATAAGATGTGGCTATTAAATAACGAGACGGACGTTGTAACATTTTTTTTTCCATACCTATTTATTTATTATTACCTTCAATAAAAAACCCCTCTTCTATCCCTACAACGTTCCATGCGAATCTTCCATTGTTCAAAACAGTGCTGGAAGTCCTCTTATCAGCTACTTCAGGACGCGTGTCGTTTTCTCTTTCACAGGCTTCAAACAACCAAAAACTTGTTTCTTTTAATGCAGATTTCCCCTTTGGAAACAGATAGAAGTGTCATGGCTAATATTGGTGTTACATGTTTTAAAATTGCTAAATAGTTTTAGTAAAATTATCGTAATAAATTTTGCAGGAGAAGTCAATTTTATTTGAAATTAATTTGATATTAAAGAATTTTTGTTACAATACAGTAAGATAAATAGGAAATTCAATTATTTTGTTTATTTAAAAATTGGTAATTTAATTTTTATTAGAATTCTATTGAACCTCAAGATGTATATATTTAGAGAAATTAGAAAATATTTTATACATTTTGTAATCAAAGTGCTCTTGTAACTATATATATGGGACTTACAGTTTAATTTGTAATACACATTTAAGGTTTTTACCACTTTTCAAGAGATTCAATGAAAGCTTTACATCACATGTTGAGAAATTGTGTTTTCAAAGACTTAAAGATATAGATAAAGTGTCTAGTTCACGATAATTTAAATATTTAGTCCCGATAACGTTTAATTAGCAGAGTACACCACTATATTTTATGTGATGGCCATTGGTAAAATATAGATCCAGATTTGTAAGACTCCTGCTACGTTCAAATAAATGATCCTATTACAATCACCTATTCCTCACTTAATAATTTTAAGAAATCACCTCAACAAATATCAATACACTAATTACAGTTATAATAACATTACATTCGTGGTATATATTTAATTCATGAAAAAAATTAAGAGTAAATCATAGATTATATGCGAAATTTCAGCTTTCAACAAATTCTAAAGTTCGTTTTAATACATCCATCTTTTCAAGAGTTCTTTGAAAGGATAAATTAAAATGATTTATGTCCTAACCATTGTTACCTCTCACCTATTGTTAAAAATAAATTAACTTCTAAGCCATTCCATAGACAAACTAATATCAGAAAAATTTAGTTCTTCACATATATAAGGCTACATTTTTAGTACGGAATTCTGAAGTTTTTTAAATAAATAGTAGAAAACGGGGTTTTTTTTGTTCTTTGTAGCTAATTGGAAAAAAAGGCTTCAACGTCTGATCCTCTGAATGGCAAAGCTTCTAGTTAATAAGACAATAAAAATGTCTTTAAGAATATCAAATAAATTAATCGTATCTTTTAGACTTTAGAAGAAATTGTTTGCTTTTAACTATATATTTTTCTAAAACGACTGTTTAGAACAAAATGAGATTTACGATACAAATAGTTAAAATTTAAAAAGAAATATTTTTGTAGAACAGCAAACGTATGAAAAATGTTATTTTTATTTAATTATTTTTTTTTGTTTAACATCTTACCTCTTGTTCATTATTTAACTTTTTACGACATTCCAGTGTAAACATGTGGTGAGAATGAGATAAAAATTCCATGCAGGTAGACTTTATAAACTAGTCCAAATTTAAATTTACATGTTTGAAAAATTAGAAAAACTTTCTCCCAATAAATCTACTGGTAGTAAGAGTGTTAAAGAAAATGTACTTAATCATGCTTAGCATGCGCTCTTTATGAAACAATGACAAAATTCACTACTTTTAAAATAAATCAGTAAAAGCTGTATATTCGATAATGCATTAATCCGCTAGCTAATACAGCTTTTTGGTTACAATAAGAATTGTTTTAGTAAATCTCCCAAAAGGTATAATTACATACAAAGCGTAAGAAATTTATGTACATGAAGAGTCTAAAATTTAAATTGTTTTTTTTTTCTTCAAATATTTGAATTAACGGGACCAATTTACTTGTAATTTAAAACAATGTGTATTCAATTACAATTTTAAATAACACATGTACGAGTTATACTAAAAGTGTACTGAGTACTATGAAATTAACACTGTTTAATTCCGTGATATTTCTTATGAATTCTTTTGTTAGGAATAAAATAGAATTTTGCAACTTTTTTTATATATTATTCTACAGAAGAAAAGTAAATGTTGAGGTAACAGGTTATGAGATATATATTTTTGCAGTTTAACAAAGTTTGTATCCTTTGTACGGACTTGGATCTTTACGGAATCACTTTCATTTTGTTGTTCATGTTATAATACCTGAAACTAAATCAAAACTTAGATTAATTTTAAAAGCTTGCTCAAACAGACGTCTTTATACAGAAAGCATGTATCGTCAACAGTTTTTATTTGTGAATATTTACATTATCAACTTTAGGAAATGTGACAAACTACGGCTTTCCGGGACACATCATTTTTGTATGTATCAAATACATGAAAATATAAGGGTCATTCAATTTTTAAATAGACAAATAGCTTTATAGCAAAATTCATTTATGAAATTAATACAATTTTTTCTTTACTTTTCCATGCATAATTCCCACCAACTTTTTTGCACTTGTTCCATCTATTTGGAATTCTTACTATCCCTTCAGCGAAGATTTCTTAACCTTGATCTCGAAGCCAGTTTTGTACTTTTTTTTTCACCACTCCATTGTCGTTGAACTTGATGCCACACAAATCTTCTTTCATCAATCTAAATAGATAAAACTCGAAGAGAAAAAGTCAGGGTTGTAACGAGGAGGATGCAGAAGCTCACAACTCACTTTGAAACAGTTTCGAACGTCGATTGTGCCACATGAAGTCGAGTGTTGTTTTGCAGGATAAGCACGCATTTTCTCTGTCATCTCAGGCATTCTCTTTTCGATGAGGACTTGACTTTCTTCTCAATAATGCCTATGTAGTATAGGCTGTTTATAATGCGTAGCCTTTCCACATAATCACTGAAAATCGGACAATGAGAACTCGGCTCATCGGTGACGTTTTTGCGACAACTTTTAAACTTTTCCAGCCCCATGTAAAATCTTACGCTGTTCATGTAACTATTGCTAAATTCTTTGTTCGTCTTCGAGAATTTTTCTGAAGACCTTACCCTTTCAAAAGTGAAAATCAGATCTCAGAACGCCGTTTTTTAAAAAAAAGTATTCTTTTCGAGAGGACACACCATCGTTACTAAGATTTCAGAGGCTATATTTACGTAGATTTGAATCAAACATTTGAATTATACTCTTCGAAAGGCTGCCAACTAACAATTAAGAAAGTTTCAATTGCCTGCATTTAGAGTTTCTTTTTCTAAAATGTTTGTCTATTTAAATATTGAATGGTCCTCGAATGTATTAGTAATATAATTTAGTTAGGAGTAAATGTGAAAGAGCATGAGTCTTACTTGTCATGTCTGGGAGATAATACTAGTTAAAATCATTCACGTCAAATATTTCCACTGATATTAAAGAAAAAATGTGCAAAAATCTTATTTAGATTAGCATGGAAAAATCACTGAAATTTATGACGAAAGACAACGATTTTATTTGGAGTTTCTAATTTACAATTCTGCCAGTATTACTGTATTCTAACATAAAATTTATCTGAAATGTATTCTTACTTATTTACTTTTATAGATTTTTCTTCCTTAAGATTTTCCAATTCATTTTTCAATGGCATTAAAGTGCATCATGTTGATTAAGTAAAATCAAAAAAGAAGAAATGTCATGCAGCAACGGGAATTTAAGGAAAGTAGCAGAATTATTTATAAGACAATCGTCCAGAAGCTTCGAAATGTTTTCTTATTGTCAGTGATAAATTAAATGTTCTGCTCTAAAAGTTTCAGATTAGGATAAAACAATTCTTGCATTCGGAAATTAGAACAAGGTCGTTTTAAATGTTTTAAGGAATTGTAAACAGGTCTAAAAGGAATGTGGATCATTTATATGGTTCTTTCAAATTATGTGTAGTCTTTTTCCAGTGGTTGACTGTCTTTACCGTTAAATCGTTAGACTAGAAGCTTTTTAGATGCAATTAATTTGATAAATTTCACCTTTTTCTCTGAAGCTTTGTAGGCATGATGTGTAGTTTGATGAGAGTAGGGTGCAATATATAAGCTATGAGCATTTGCCATTACAGTCATTATATTAAATATCTTATAATATTGCTTTTCAATAACTGTAATTATTACCCAAAGAGGCAAAAGTTGATATACTAGGATACTCATGCAGTTTTCTTTCCTTTTTTTCTCTTTGATTTCAGTTACAAGTTTTAAGTATTACTAGAGCATATTATAAAAGTATTAATCTTAGAAAGTCTGTACAAATTTTATACATCACACCAAATACGTAATATGAGGAAATTCAATAAATCATTTGATTTACCTGAAGAGTAGCATAATATCGTTGATGTCATTGAATTTCTGACATTACTTTGATTCATAGTGTATAAATTACATGCGTATAAATTTTAAAAAATAAATATAATAACATTCCAATAAATACTAGGATTCATATATTACGTAGGAACAGAAATTCTCGATTTACACAGAATGGGTTCTGTAGGACATTTTTTTTTTGGGGGGGGGAGTGATACTCTATGACATAAATCTAAATTTTAAGTCGATAATAAAACATAAATAAACAAAAAGAAATATATTAATCTTTGAATAAAGGGAAAGAAAACCGGATCTCATTTTGATAACAACTTCCAGAAATTTCATAAGAAGAACAACAGAGTAACAATACAAAATATTTTTGAAGAGAGTAAATTAATTAATATCACGGATTATAATGCAACAGAAACTTGGAAATATGTGTTTAAGTTCCCTACATTGCTTTACAAGAGGTAGTCTCGTTCTTTATCCTCCAGGCTAGTTAGATAATAATCAGAATGGAATAATTTTAAATAATTAAATAGTCCTATTGGTAATAGAAATTTTCAGAATTCATGTATGTTTGAAATCCCAAGTGAACCATTATAGATGAGCTTGGAGAAGTACATTTCTCGAAATGTTCGTACTTGAATTTCGAAATGTAAATTAATATTTAAGAATTCATAACCATTATATTGATGAGAAATATCTATATGGCTATTTTTCAAATCTCGTTATAAAGAAAATTGAATGAATTTTACTACATGGTCAACTATTTACCACTAAAAACATAATTTCATATACATAAGCCGGAATATTCAATTATCAAATGACCATTATAATCCATGTTATTACTCCAGAATTTATTCGAACTTGGCAAATGATTAGTATCAAAACTCGATGGTGGTTTTGTAGAACATCATTATGCAAAAAACATATCTTAAAGCATATACACTCTACAACAAAAAAGTGACGCACTAAAAAAGAGCTGTCCGATGGAGACAAAAATTGGCGGATAGGGAAATTATGTACAAATTGAAAATGATTAAAATTTCAGAAAAATTGAATGATTTATTTCAGACTTACCTAGTTACAAAGTATCGAGCTAAAAAGGTGTTGATCCACCTCTAGACTGGATGCAAGCTGCCACACGGTGTGTCATACAATGCTAAAATTCCCCGATGCTCTCCTGCGGTATTTCTTGCCAAATTTACTTCAAATGTCGGGTTAGGTCAATAACATTCCCTGGTAGATGCAGTCGCCTTTCCATCCTATTCCTGACATGCTCGATAGGAGAGACATCTGGCTGGTCAAGGAAATGTTATACAAGCTGTAAGATAATTCATAGCAACACGTGCCGTATGTGTTCTGGCATTAGCTTGCTGAAAATTAAGGCGAGGGTACTGCAAAAGGAACGGTAGCAAAACAGGTCACAGAATGTCGTCGACGTATCGCTGTGCTGTAAGTATGCCTCTAAGGACGTCGAAAGGGGTCCTTCTATCAAGGAAAATGGCATCCCAGACCATAATTCCTGGTTGAGAGCCTGTGTGGCGGGCAATATTGAAAGCAGGATCGGCTTGCTTCTCTGGGAGTCTCCAGACATGTCTTCGTTGAACTTCAGGACACAGTTGGAAGCGGGATTCGTCGCTAAACACTATACGTTCCAAGTCAGCATCATTCCAACCGGATCGAGTCAAGCACCACTGTAATCTGGCTCGTCTGTGTGCAGGCGTGAGTTGCAGGTGGCTTAGCGGTCGGTACGAGCATAAATTTTCCTCTATCAGAAGTCTGTGAATGGTCATGCTGGACACTCGTGTGTGGATCGAACGTTTGATGGTTGATAACGGTGAATCACGCGCTGTGACAGATGATCTGACAATCACTCTGTCCTTCCGATGTGCTGTGGCCCTAGGTCGAACGCTACCATCATGACACAGAAATGTGCAATTGTCCTCCCAATCTTGCTAGCATCTTCTAATTTCCAAATCGCTTCAACCCATATGGCAAGCGATTCTCCAATTTACCCCAAATGTCTCTTTCAATCTAATGATACGACATCTTTCAAACTCTGACAGTTGCTCGTAATGAGCTCGAATCCTGCGGCGAGGCATTTTTTCAGTCGTTGAAAGGTATCCTAAATCGCAATCCAACAGAAAATTTGACCATCAAATTGAGAATCGCTTCTTATATATACCTGCTGTGTGAGCAGTTCCGATGCACTGTAACTCCCGCTTTCCATTCATTGGACACCAAATTTTAATCCCTTGCATATTGGGCTCAAATGTCTTTACATACGAAATTTCATTAGAATCAGGCAACTCTTTTTTGGTACGTCTTTTTTTTTTTTTTTTTGTTTTGTTATAGATTATAAGTGTCTAATAATAAGTGAAACCTTTTGAAAGAAATGACCACCATTTTGGTTTCATGAAAAATAATCGACATGATAATGAAGGCCTGTAACTTCTAAAGAGATGTCCTCCTTTCCTCCAAAAAAAAAAACAACTTCAAACTTTTAGAAAATCCTTTACAGAATTTTTTTTTTTTTTGCTTATTAGTTTGTGCTAGACTCTAAATACGCCCGAAGTACAGGTTTCTGTACAACATAATCTCCACGTATTACAGTAGCGAACAAACCTACCTACTTATATATATATATATATATATACATGAGTGTGGTGTCTAGAAATTTTAAAAAGTATTTCAGAACTATACTAAATTAATTGAAATAACTAAACAGATGCAAGAAATAAAGCATAAGTAAATTGTTTTAAAACTTCAATAAAAACTTACGAGATTAAATAAAGTATAGGGATAGTGAAAAACTTTTTAATTAAAATGCCTAGAACAAAAATAAGTATACAAATACAATGAAATAAAAATTGTAGAACAAAATAACTAAGAAAGAGGCTAAATTCCTGAAAGAATGTTAAACAATAAAAAAAGCAAAATAAATAAATAAAAATAAAAAATAAAATTTAAATTATCATAAAATACCAAGTCATGAAAACAATGAAAACAAGGGAGAGAAATTAATCATTAACATAATGAAATACAATATTTATAAATTCTATATCAGGCTTTTGACAGAATATTTGTTAAAACATGTTTTACAGGCTCAACAATTCTATAGAAAAATGTTATAAAGAAATATGAAAATTCCATTAATTCATAAAGAAAGATTAAAAATAAACCACATTGCAATAGAAGAAATTAAATACAAATATAAATAGACAGAAAAATGCACCCAATGTGTATCCAAACAGGAAAAGAACAATCCAAAAAATAAATCAACCAGATGAAAAAAGATTATAAAGCGTACATGAGACTCTATGCATAGCAACAAAATCACACAAATCTTACGCTTTCAAAACAAAAATTTTCCGCTTAAGCTAATACCGAAAAGTATCAATGCCATTATCAATGGAAAAGAATACAAATACGGACAGACTACTAAGAGACTACTTTTACATTTTTTAAATAAAAGTTGTTGTTATTATTAATATATATCTTTCTAAAAACTAATTTTTAATATCATAGTTAATACAACATTTGAACTGTTTAAAAGATATATATATATGTGTGTGTGCAATGACTTTTCATAAAAATAATTTAATTTTCTAATTATTCTTATTCTTTAACTCATATTCATTCTTATTTCCTGATACCATTCCAAATTAGCAATTTTGATTTATGCAATTACGTGCTTGTAAAATCTGCCACATCAGCTTTTCCCTCCGTCACAAACCTGTTAGGATAATCCCTACTAGACTTTTTGTCTATCAATGAATTCCCACAAAATCCCTTTATCCAATACCACATAACCTTAAGAAAATTCCTGCATATAAATACATTTGGAGCAAAGTAAAATTCGCACTCTTTCGGTTTGGACTTAGAGGCTAGAACCACGCATCTCTTCAAAATGTATATACTATAACTCACGGAATCTAATGGCGTTCATCCTCATGTAAAATTGCCCCTCTCTCAATCCAAAGGAATAAGTAGATTTCATTCGGAATTTATGTGGATTTTGCAGATACGACTTCTGATGTCCTTTCTACTTATCCATTAAGAATATATATATATATATATATATATATATATAGCTTTTAATTGGCTTTGTCTACAATTTTGATAAATAAAAATTTGAAACTTAATTTAGAGGTATATAATTTCTAATGACTTTCATTTAAGTATATTTTACTCTACAAATGATTCATTTTTAAAATGGTGCTATAAAATTTACTTAAGATCATATTTTAAACTAAGAATTTTTGTCTAAAATTTCTGTTACATAGAGTAATTTTGAAACATCGTAGTAAAACATATGCATCATATATTTTAAACAAGGAAAAAGGAACTTTCACGTATTTTTTATAAAAATAATTACAAAGCTTCTTTTAAAATATACCGTGTAGGAAAAATATTAGTATAAAAAATATTAGTCGGAATTCCTAGTGCAAAAGATTTCACTACGCTCTGAATAAAATTACTAACATATTTTTAATATATTTTACTATTCTCCCCATTACTTAAATTTAGATCCATCAGACATGTCTTATTATATTTTATTACCGTCACTGTTATCAATACATGTCAAAAACCGTTTCGAGAATAAATACTTGAAACAGTGACGGAAGCTCTTACCGATAATGTACAGTAAATTTTCTGTAGTAGAATGACTAAACTACTACTTAAGCGAATGTCAAATAGTAGTAATTTTAAGTTTAATATAGATATCCTGAATATATAAAATTTTAAAATAGTTTACTAATTCAAACTGGATTATTTTAAAAATGTCAATGGCGTAGTTTCAAATCTTAGAAATTTTAATTCGTGATAACATTTTCGAGATTGTTTGCTCCAATTTAAGCTAAGTTGATGGATTATCTATAGTTAATTATTCAGACTCTTGACATTGATGATTTTCTTATTAAAGGAAATATTCAGTTTTATATTTTAATACTGTTGTATTGGACTGAAGGTAATAGAGTCGCACTCCATGACAAAAAATGAACTTATTTTATGTCAAATTCAAATATTGCTGAAAAAATTAAAAACATCATATATATATATATATATATATAAGCCATATTTCAACATTGAAATATCTATATATGTGTGTCCTTTTTTTATGCAAACACAAAAGATATCCCATTTATAAACATAAATAATAACGTATAAGCAATTAATAATCAATAGCTGATTTCGTGCACTTTAACAATAGGTAAACTTGCACACACTTTATTGTATTTATAATTTTAAAAAAATACAGAGTACTTATATATATATATATATATCATTCTATACAATGAACATAATTATAATTTCAAAAATTCAATTTAGAATTAGTGAAGTATACACTAACCCAGTTTTTTAAGAGCAAAATAAAAAAAAAAAAAAAAAATACAGAATTTGGAGCATTTCAGAGTTTTTGTTACTTTAACATGGAGGTATAAGGTATACACAATTTTTAAAAAGTAGTATGTTTTCATGAGGATATTTCAAAAAGATAATCCAAGTTCTATTCCTTGGATTTCTATTTTAGTAAAAAAAAAAATATTAAGAAAGAGAAACTGCTTCATGCTGAAAAAGGAATTTTGCAAAAAATACGAAACTACCGATGTTCATGTTCAACTAAAATTTTATTTCTAAGCTGTTGAACTATATTGGAGAGTAAAATTTCATTTTTGATTACAAAACTCAATCTATTTTTCTATAAAAGTGATAAATTGAAGAAAAAAAGGATGTTTCTCCAACAAGAAGACTGGAAATAAACAAAAAAGTTTATAAGTATCTCGTTAATGATATCAAAAACGTCATTTCGTTAATATTTGTTTTCCTAAAAATAAAAAATAAATAAAATACAAACCTGTAAGGCGTTTTAATTACAAGGGCAATCTGAAACAAGAGAAATCAGGATAAAAACAGAGAAAAAAATTAAATCCTCTAAAATTAAATCTTCTATTTTACATTGTACAGTTGAATTCTTCTCT